>QDHC01004024.1:459391-481893 GCA_013186455.1 Papilio dardanus tibullus
TAAATAAAAAGAAACAGCAAACGTTCTTCACGTCATTTCTTCCCTAACTGTAGCTTATTTATGTTCAATATTACTTCATTTTATTTATTCTATTTAAAGCAGAGCCATAACATATATATGACTCACTTAAAACTTATCAATATCTATACTTCTATACTAATATTATAAAAGAGAAACTTTGTATTTTTGTATTTTTGTATGTATTGAAATACCTCAAGAACTACTCGGCCGATTAGATTAGAAAGCTACATTATCCCCGAGTAAAATAGGCTATATTATGTAATTCCACGCGGACGAAGTCGCGCACAACAACTAGTCAATTAAACAGTTTTAGAACTTATACATATGATAATTTAGCAATTACATTTAGATTACATTACATACATAAATTACATTACATTTTAGGCTACTAATATAGTGTAAATGCAACAGGTGAATCATTGCAATCGCCAACCCTGCATATCGTACTTTTTACTTCAGACTTTTTGTTGTTTTGCCTTCTTGTGTGTCCGTTGTGCTAGGTCGCGTGCGTAGGTGCTGATTTATTTTTCTCTACGGCGATCCTTACACTGATTTTCTAATGCACCGACTGACTTTATGGCCATCTTTGTGTCTTGCTCGTGATTTAATATCTGACATTGTAATATTGTATATTTGTAGTATGACTCTAAAGTTAAAAATTATAACAGAGTAATCAAGACAAGTTTCAAGTTATTTTTACTAGCCGTTGTGCGCGACTTTGTCCGCGTGGAATTTAAAAATGTATGCCTATGTTACTCAGGGATAATGTAGCTTTATAACAGTGAAAGAATTTTTGAAATTGGCCCAGTAGTTCTTGAGTTATTTCAATACATACAAAAAGTTATCCTCTTTATAATATTAGTATAGATTACGTTTTTAAAATAATATAAAAAACTAAGCCAGTGGCTCCATCGAAGCTCTTTATAACGAGGTGTGGAACAGATTGATTTTCATTTGGCACTGTCCGAGTACATCACTCTCACCTCTACGTGTACCTATTTATGAGTATTACTAAACGCTTAACTTCTATATTTTTAGAAACATCGCAATCCTCAAGCAAGTATCCTCATCCCTTGTCCCTATAGGGGGTCGGCACAGTATGTAACCTCTCCATACCTCTCTATCAGGCATAATTTCTGAATTCACCCCTATTTTCAGCATATCTTAGTTCACACAATTTACAAGTATATTACCAATTAGTTTTTTTTAATTACTTCTCCCTTAATTTCACATAATACAAAATTCAATATTAAACACTTCCTTAGAGACTATTAAAGAATAAAACATTAAACCAACTATCTCTAAGCACGAGAAAATAGTTTTAATTAAAAGCAGTCAATTAATAAAGGTATTTTCTAATCAGAGAATGTTGTAAAAAGATTTATCTGCGCCCCGTTAGGGCTCCGCCAGCGACCTCTAGCGGGTAGTAATTGGACCAGGTTCAGGTATAGATAAAATGTAAGTAACGGGTCAATATTTTAAATTACCGTTACTAATTACAATGTTATTGATCGATTTATAAACGATAACTTAAGGTAAGGGATTAATAAACTATTTAACATTTTTAATGCCTTGCCTTCATTTGATACAAACGGACTTCAGTCGAAGCATAATGTCGCGATAAAAACGGAGATTTTGTTTCGGCGTATGTTGTTATCGTGAACTCGGTCTAATGAAGCCAAGGCATAACTATTTAGTCTATTTTATATAGTTAATAAAAATAATTATTTTAGAATTTAGTAATTTGGTATGTAGATGAATTAATATACTTGCTACAATAAAGTAAGCCATGCAATTACCTTATAGAACTCAGCAGCTCCACTTGAGTTTGATAAAAGTTACATTTAGACTTTCGAAGGCATCCTTGCTTTAATAATACATATTTTCAACCTTTTAAACCTTTCAAACATCTGATTATCAGAAATAAACCTGAAAATTGATAAAATACTCATTAAAAGAATAAGATAAATAGAATCTTAAATATTTAGGAGTCCTTTATTCTTGAAAATTATTCAAGTAAATATTTTGAATCTTATAAAGATAAATAACAGTGAAGTATACTCAAATAGACAGTTAAAGTACTTACAATTAAAACGAAAATCAGCTTTATTACTGTTGTACTTTCTACGTTTGGTACTGGTACATTCATAAAATGTATTCCAAAATACAGAACATCCTTGTTCCTAGTACTTTTTATGACACATAAATTCATCCTGCGCTTGTCCATATGGAGGGATAAAATCCGAAACAATAAAATAGTACGTCAAGTTTTATATTTCTAAAAAGGATAATTTTGCGTCTCTACTTTTCTATATTCACAAAATATTCTGAAAATATTATTAATAATAGATAAATAGCAAAACAATTACAATAAAATATAACACGACTATTTTAAATACGCACTTGAAGCAATCTGTGCAGTATAACACGCATCCCTTTTGAAATCGTCAGGATTATACGAGTAGCACAGATTATACACAGTGGTACGTTGTGTCTAGCCAATGCACTTTATCTAGACTCTCACAAAGAAAACGCTATTATTAATATACGTACAAAACTCATACTAAGTGGAGAGGCAATGATAACACACTGCAAATAATAAATACTTGTCGGTCATAAGGTTTATTTATAAGATGCGCCGTATTCATAGACGAGTTTCAAAACAGTTGTTATTAATAATGATTTAATAGTTTACATTTTTAAAATATTGTGATAATCAAGAGCTAGGTTGCTTTGGAGAGCTGGGCTGGCTGGAGTGATCCAAGACCTGCCCTCACGCAAAATACGCGCCAGGCGTGGAGTTGCGGAAACATAGCCCCTATTACTACTACCACTACTACTAATGATTAGATAGGAGGATATTAAATGATAATATTTTGGCGTGTTTCCACTGAACGTCTGTATCTTTTTCAAATTTTTCTTTTTTTATCTTCTTTGACAAATTAAAACATTTGAAACACTTTTGTACGTGCTGATGGATTCACGGTAGATAGTAGTACTATTTAGTAATAAAGTTGTACATTCAAATGTCTAAGCTTGTACGATTTAACTGTACTGTGCAACTTATAAATCTGTTGTAATACGTTACAGTGCAACTTTTACCGACACTCTAATTGGATTCCAGTGAGACATGATAGTGAAGGTGGTCGCATGCAAAAATGTCCTAACATAAACATTTTATGGTAGACAACTTCGATGGAAAGTATGACAATAATACGTACGGTATCCAGGGTTGGATCCTGAACATGAATCTTGAATCCTGATTTTAGATCCTCTAATTTTAGGCTACATAGCCTTATTTATCAGTTTTACCTAACTAATTAGTAAACGTTATTAGCTAGCTAACCAATAAATGTAAACACCATACAAGATGAAAACGAATTTACGTGTGCCAGTTGATATTTTCAAAATATCAATCACAAAACATCCGTACTAATGTTGACATTTTCTCTTGTCTTTGTAATGACTAATAGATGTTTTCCGAGTCTAATCCGGCAACTGGCTAGTTTACAATACAATAACTCAATTGTTAACATATTTCAAGGAATGTCAGGGTAGTTGAAATGAAAGCTATATGATTGTGGATACTAATTGTCATATTATAAGATAATACAGTTAGATTTCTTTCAGAAATAGCACAATCTCATAAAAAACTAAAATGTTTTGTAATTCACGATTTAACTAGAACGTATAATAAAAGTAAGAAGCTTTTGAAACTATTAAAAACGAGTCTCAGTCTATGAATACGGCACTCAAGCTTTTTTTCCTTACCGAGAAGGCGGGGTTATCGCGGAAAAGTTGAGAATTTTTCAAAATTTTATCAACGTACACAGCGCAGCTGATAACGCGCTCACAAGCGCAACTAGTGATGTGACTACAATCGGCTTGGAGACAATTTATCGGTTAAGCGACTGTCTAAACCGAGAAAACGAGTTACAATGCGAATAAATTAGTAATTGATATTAAACTATGTCTTTTTTATTTATTTAATTTGAACAATAGAAAAAATGCTTAAAGAAACACAAAAATAATAGAAAATTAAGTACAAGGTTATGCTTAACTCTACAAGAGTCCTTTATATGCATAGAAAAATAACGATATATTTTTTCTCCTGTCTTTTATCTTACTGATTATAGTTATAAACGATATGTTTGAACGTATAGATTTTTGTTACTTCGAATGTTAACGATGTTTAGAAATGAAATTACTTATATCTCGGATTGCGGATCAATTATCAGCTATTTTTAATACCCTTATTCAGCTTTGGAAAGATTCCTAAGGACTTAACACTCTTAAAGACTGTTTATATGTACTCTTAAATAAGCCACGACGCACATAACTAGATTTTTTTTTAGAGTTATGTTTTAATGAAGTATATTATTTTAAATACTGACTACAAATCGAATAGAAAGCTTAGAGCTTTAACGTCTTACAATAACTTTGCATTTTTTTCTTTCTTTAATATCTTTTAGGGAACAATATTATTTCAAAAGCAAGCATTTTTTCTGTTTCGCAACTGTGTTTTGTTTTTTAAGTTGTCTTTGTTTAATTTGCATTTGTTAAAGAGCTTAAAGTTCACAGATATTTTAAAAAAAGCTTTAGTTTTTTCGCTGGAAAAAATAAACAGGGTACAACCATTTTATTGTTGACAATTAGTACTTTAAGTAAAATCAAAAAAGCCCCTTTATAAATACTGCTATCAACTCTAATAAGACAACATTTTGATTTATAACTTTCTTATTAGAATTTTTAATTCTGGTCTTACTTCATAAAAAAGACTAGCTTTATTTATTTCTAAAGGAGAATAAGCAGTAATAATAGGAATTCCAGGTGACAATTTTTTTTTTATTTTTCATATTTCTTTTATATTTAAATAGTTTCAAGTAAATTCACATCAAAATGTGAAGTTGGCAGAATAAGACGGGATTTTTTAGTAAAGTATTGTAGATTTTACATAGTGTGCATCATTTTTTCTTGTTTTTGATAAGGTGTTGCTTCTTTAAGTCAAAAAGTTCAAAGCCCTCGCCATTGTGAATTGTCTAGCCTACTCTTGGTTTGGCTTTACATTAGCCGAAAGGGCACATCCCTAGCCACTAATAAAGTAGACCAAGGAACTCTTTGGTCAATCCAAATAGTCATAAATAGGAAATAATTGCATTTTAATTTGCATTTTATTTTATGAATTATAAAGTTTATTGTGCTGTGAAATGTATATGTTACTAAAGCTTTAAATGTGCGTACAAAAATGTATTTTTTAGTTAGAAAAAAGATAATGAGCGATGTGTTTTAAACGGAAATTTTATAAGTCGTCGTTGTGCGGGGCGGTTGTTTTTTCGCTTGATCGAGGTAAAAATTTTCCATTGTTACGTAATGATTTTTATTGCAAATTTTATTCTTTTTTCAATTTTATAAACAAAAGACAGTAAAAGTAACGAAAGGGGAAGAGAATTTCAGGGAAAGATTGTTGATTAAAATACTACGAACTTTTTAATTTTGTGTTTAAAGTGGTAGTGTTGTTTTTTTGTATTTCAAAAAGTTTTTTCTTATCTTTACATTACATTTCTTTCTACATGTTTAAAGATTTGCGAACATTTTTCGTTTAATTTGAATAATTGGGTTATTATATTAATTTAGGAATATTATCTTATAAGAAAAATATTTGTCGTTTATCGCATGTACGACAGATGTCGCTCTATGTTTATCATTAATTAGTTTCTCATGACAATGTAAATCGACATTGTTTATACAACTTCGAATAGTTATTACTGACAAAGATAGTACTTTAATATAATAATATAAATAAAATAAAACTTTTATAAACTGTGGTAAACAATTATGCAGCGCAGCTAACCTTAATTGTTAATAAATTTTACTGTAAACCTTACTTTTTTATTGTTTTTAATAATACATTATTTTAAAAAGTAGTTGCTATAATAGTAGTTGTAAAAAATAGTTTTATTCCAACAATTCATTAATATTCAAAAAAATACTGGCCACATTATTAAATTTAAAACAAAAGTAAGAATTATAGTGCGACAAAATAAAAAAAATCCCTCACTACAAAATTATACAGTGTTAAAAAACTTAAAAGTCCATAATCATAAATAATTTGTCGGTGGTACGCACCAGCGCCGTCATAATTGGAGCAAAAAATTCACCCCACAGACTATAAAAAAAACCCGAGCCCTCAATGAGAAGTCCTGTGACAAAAAGCATGAAAAAAAGTAGGGCGGCACGCGCACCACCAATTAACTCGTTCTTTTTTCAAACGCTCAAGTTTTTTTTCACCTTTTTTTATTGGTTCAGTCTAACGGAAGGGGCGGTTTTTTATGTGTCAATCCTTTTTTAAACCCGTGTAAACAAATGTTTTGCTACCTTAGAATGTTGGGCCAACATGTTTGGCCAATGATTTTGATATTTCTAGACGATCAATTATGGATAATGTTATAAGGAATTTTAGCTTTGGATTGATTATAATTTACTTTATTGTGGCCTTGTTGGTAATTTTTTTTCGTAAAATTTAGTAAACCGCGGAAAGGATTATTATCCATAAATACAAATGTTGGCTCAATGTGTTGGTTTCAAACATTGGCCACACACGTAGACTAAAGATTAACATGTATTTTTTACTATTTTAACGTCGTCGGATTTTGACACGCGATGTTTGGCGAGGGGTATTTTTTGTTGAATTTTTTGTTACGTTTTCTTTTATCGGGGTAAATGTTTTGTGTGAATTGATATTCAGCTACCGTTAAACGGTCGATTTGTTTGAAATTTATTAACTTTTTTTTGAGGATACTTTTAATATGAATTATGGTTTAATTTAAATTATTAGTGATAAATTAAATCGCTGTTTAGATAAACCCAAAAAGTGCAATAACAAAAAACATCTTAAAACTATGACAGACTGCCAAATAAACATTATAACATGGATAAGCGAGACCTGGATAACTGAGAAACTTCTATAAGCGGGAGTCATTCTCTGGTCCCAAAGAGCTACCTCGATAAGCGAGAAATTCGGATTGGAGAGAAACCTCTATACGTGAAACAAATATCGCGGTCCCTTGGACTCTCGCCTATAAAGGTTCGACTGTATTTCAATTATCTGCCCATGAGACTAGACCACCCTGTATATCCAACCCCCTAAGCTAAATTTAAGTTCGAGCAATATCTAATCTGAATCCTTACATGAGTTACAATTTCCTGACACACGAATATAAAACTCCTGACTATAAATAATGCGCCGTTACTTTTCCTGACTCTTGACTAAGATGTTATGTGTTCTTTTTTTAAAAAGGTAATATGTGGCGTGCTTAGTATAGTAAGTTATGAGCTGGTATTACACGAAGGCAGTTGTTATCGATCACACAAACGCAAACGGACGGACAAGCGCGCTCTGTTCGCGGCCCCGTATCGTTCACTTGTCACGGAATAGTACCATCAATAATGTTTCACGTTAACAAGCTAAATAAATATGGAGACAAACTAAATTTATTGTTCGTAAGAAAAGGGATTGTTACCACGATTTAGATGAGCTCCCGATATTTCGGCACAGTTGAATGCGCCATGGTCACGGGCTGACTGAAGTAGTGCGATAGTGTTGAAAAATATATCGGGAGCTCAATCAGGTAAATCGTGGTAAGAATCCCGTTTCTTACGTTATATGTTAGTAAAAATCACAAAAGTTTAAAGTTAAACTTAATTGAATTTAAATCAATAAAAAATATTCGATTTTTAAGGCAAAGCAATTTAAACGGGGCTAAGGCTACCTTATGGTTAGATATTTAGAAATGGAATTTCAAGCTTGCCACGTTTAAGCATATTTCGTTATAATATATTGAGAGTGAAAGAGACAACTATATCTACTCAGTTAATAATAACAAAAACTATCCACGAATATTATATCTAAATCAAATCTTCTTATTAGATATAATTAGCGATAATCCTGTTAATTTTAATCAGAGTACTCGAAGCCCTTAACTTTTTTTTTATTTTTTATAATACAAAGTGGCAAACGAGCAAGTGGCCACCGAGATTCGTTGAATAATCTGTAGCAACCTCTGCCCACAGACATCCGCAATTACAGATGCGTTGCCTACCCTTAATTTAAGTTAAGTTATCTTAAGTTACTGGGAAATAAATACCCTCTCGGCAGTTTGTGTTCAATGTCAGGAAAAAAATCAAATAAAGAAGCCAACTCCGTTTAAGTTAGCCGAACCCTTTACGATTCTTTCCAAAAATCATTAAAAATAGGTCGCGGTTCGTGAACGCTCGGTCATTACGACCCTCTATTACAACTTTTTCATCGATAAACATGTTTCTTTCTGTCTTCGGTGTTGCCATCAACAATAATTTATTTTAATATTTTTGGGCACAATTTTTTTTTAAATTTATTTTTGGGTATATGATAGAGTTTTCTTAAACCTTACGACTATATTTATTATTACTATAGGTCACCGTTTGTTTGAAATTCGAACCATGGTGTTATCTAAACTACATTCGCTACGAATTCTATAGCGAACGTCAAAAATGTATGAAACTGACGAAGATGTTTGATATTTCACACGTGATACATTTTTGTCGGTTCCATCGGCGATATCATCGATCGAAAAGTACTCTGGGTAACCCCCAGAAGTCTTAATAAAACATTAAATCGAGCAAATAATATGTATGCATTTCTCTACATTATCGTTTAATAGCGTCGTATTTCACATTTATCTGTTCGGGAAATTTTCTTAAAAAAGGGTTTTTACCAAGAAATGTAACTGCACAATATAATAAGTCAAGGCATGGCAACATTTGGAATCTACACTATTACAATATATAAAACAATAACGATTTTTATGTTTGTCCCTATATGTGCTTGAATCTTTAAAACTATGCAACGGATTTTGATGCGGTTTTTTTTATTATATAGGATATATTCATAAGGAACGTTTATATGTATAACTAGCGACCCGCCCCGGCTTCGCACGGGTGCAATTATTATTATTATGTTATATACAACGTTCACAGTTTTTCTATCGTGTATTTAGTATCAGCATTGCACCCGTGCGTAGCCGGGGCGGGTCGCTAGTTAAAAATAAATCTACTTCTTATTGTAGGTTTATTTGATATGGCGACATAAATGATTGTCTTAGGTTAATAAATTACATATCATTGAATATTTATAGTCTGTCATTTCAATAATAACGCGGTGCGTAATTCTGTGTCTTTACTTTAAGTCGTGTTATCAATAATTCCTACTATTCTTTACAAATTACTTATTATTTCTTATTACGTTTATACTTGACTAATTGTTGCTCGTGACTTCGTCTGCGTGGAATTGAAATATTGCCAAAGTAACTCGGGGTAATGTAGCTTTCTAACGATGAAATATTTTTTGAAATCGGCCCAGTAGTTTTTGTTTTATTTCGATTTATACAAAAATACAAAGTTTTCCTCTTTATAAAATTATTATAGACAGTGCGTATTTTAATAAAAAAGATTTCAAGGGAAGAGTTTAATGTCGGAATATATTTTTTTATTTTTAAGGAATTTACTCCAAATTGTTTATTTAAAAAAAATGTAATTTATAATATGCATAGCAGATTATTTGTTAATTTGATTTTAATTACTTCGTCCTACATAATTTAGTTTCTTCAGATTTTCTACTGAAATCTAAGCTCCTATTAGTATGTGAACTCTATTCTGACAGAAGTAAACAAATCTTTACTGTTGAGAACATTCCCATAGACAACAATGTATTTTAGAACAATAACTGAAGGAAAAAACTATTTTAAACCGGTTGTTGTGACAAAAATAAAAAAAAATCACCTTGTTATTACCCTTCTGATCTAGGTGTTCAACATTTGAATATTGTGAAGGGTCAAATGGTCCTTTTGTTTCGTTTTTATGATACTCAAAGCGGAACGGATTCTTTTAAACTTTTTTTTTCTGTCAAGTGTTAAGTTACATACATCCAGTTTTATAAAGTCCTATTGTATTTATTTCATGGATTAAGATACGTTTTATACTTTGATAAAATACATTTTATTTTACCTTTTTTGTCTTTTAATCTATAGCACATGTGATTTCAAATGTAACAAATAAGTGTTGAAAATTAAAAAAAAACACTATTATGTTTGTCATTTTCTTCATTTGAATTGTATTTTAATAAATTTCGCTCACTAATTCTGCACTTACTACCACACTCATAGTTAATTGGATAGAATGTCTACTTAAACTAAAACATATCTAGTACGTTAGTAGTGAGTAGAATTCCATTTTTATAGCTTAAAGACTAAATATACATAGACCACACGCAAAATACGCGGCAGTCGTGGTAGTTGCTTAAACATAGCCCCTACTACTACTACATAGAATAGCTGTTGCTCGCGACTTTGTGTGCGGGAAAAAATATAGCCTATATTACTCGGGATCATGTAGCTTTCTAACTGTTAAAGAATTCTTGGAGTATTACAATATGTACATACTAAAATACAAATCTTTCCACTTTATAATATTAATATACATCTACTTTTCTATTAATAATCTTCAATATAAAATAGCTTTAGATAATGCGTATACGCTCTAATAGTTCCGCACAATGGACGCCTTTGGCCGATGGAGCATTATTATAATGTTGCTATAAAAAAAATTAAAATGAAATATGGCGTCGGAACGTCCGATACGACAGCTGCCGGCCGGCCATTGTTGCGTATCCGTTTGAGGATCCACACCTATAATGCTTAATAAAATATTATACATCGTTTATTTATAAAATACTCTTTATTTTAAGATGTTACATGTGCGGTGATTACATTAAATAAAATGTTAATTTTAAACCAACAAAAGTATATAACCTTAGGACTTCATTAGACCGATTTGGCGATTAAAGCGGAGATGTTGCTTCGGCGTAAGGACGTTTTTGCGTGCGTACAATTTATGATGCACATTGTCTTACTGACTTTTTAGTTACCTAATCATTTTACTATACTATAGTAGTATATGTAATGCTTTTATCTATGATTCCGATCCATATTATATTGAGAATTATAGTTAAAAAAATTCAATTATTCCTTCTTTCAACATAATTATAAACTACACTTATTTTTACCTTACACAATAGTCATTTTTATTTTGATTTTAAAACGAAATTTTCCTTACATATCCGGAACTTTGTATGTGTTTGGAAGTTTAGGAAAAAAATTAAGGGTAGGCAACGCATCTGCAACTGTAGATGTCTATGGGCAGCAGTCGCTTCGCTATTTCAGCGAGTACAGGTGGCCGCTTGCTCTACGCCACTTTATAATATAAAAAATATTTATATTTTGATTTTAAAACGAAAGTTTCCTCACTTACATATCCGGAACTTTGTATGTGGTTGGAAGTTAAACGCCCACAAAGGTGCCCCTAAAGCTTGGGGTTGATGGATATTATTATATTAGACATGTCTACTTTTTAAACTTGACTGTGGCACTCAGAGTCAATTATTACTTTAAACGCTAAGGGTAGATTTTTATATAACAAAATACAATTGGCAGTTTAGTAAATTTCACTAGCACTAACTAAACCAAATCTATAAAAAATCTTTTAGGTTTCCAAAACGCCTTCGTATCCGAAATTACCACACAAGCAAACAAAAAAATTGTCATTAATAGATATGAAACAAAACAGGTTAATTAGTAATTATAAAGGTTTTATTACAATTTGAGCTTTTACTAATTTCCAAGATAACTTGAAAAATATTTTAAAGTTTATTTTCAATGATATTTTACGGTTTTTTAGGAAATTGTAAAGGAAAATGATGTCTGAAAAGGCCTCGTAGAGACATCTAGTTCTCAAATTGGTAAAGTAAATTCAGTTTCATCCCTTACCCGCTACTTAAATATTAAGAGTAGTTTTAATTAGAAAATAGATACTGTAATAAATCCATCTCCTTATTTTATTTAATAAAATAAACATACAGCTTTAATGGGGTTAATAAATTATTTAAAAAAAATCCTTATAGGTTTTTTATCTCCAAACTATTTTGGATTTCAATTCGGCGCGTTTAAATTGGTCACAATATTTAATATGCCAAGTAACAAGCCAAGACGTACCTCTTAAACTTTTAACAATATTTTTGTCTTTATGCAATATTTTTAAACATTCCCAAGCCATTACGAGCGCCCCCTAGCGACGTAAAGTACTCACATATTCACAGACCGTATAAAAAGTCTAGTCCACTCCTACGTTGTTAGACCACGCCTGTTCATTATTATACCTGGCAATTGTCTTTAAGTCGCGATTTTAGATAATGTCTTGTGCATGTCGGTACATGCAATTTCAGACCTAATTATACATGTCATTGCAAGCGGAACGGAATCATTTTTCCATGACAAGAAGGTGCAGTCAATAGCATTATAAATAAATTATTTGAATAGAATTTAATCACGGAGTTCTTTTTTTAAATTTGAGGTGTTAATATTTTATGGTGTTAAAATGTTTTTCGTAGATATGAAAGTGTGACAACGTCGTAGACTTCGTAGCGCGCTACGCCATCTGTCGTGGGGTAGCGAGAGGGTTGAATTACTAAATGGGGGCGTAAGACGGCGACCAAAGAAAACTATGTCTTTAGATATAAAAAAAATAAATAGTTAAAAAATAATGCAAGATAATCATATTTTTTTCATAATTTGAATATGACATCTTTAGCTATTATCGTTTTTTTTTAATGTTTTCTAATAAAAAATGCAACTTATGTATTATGAAGGCACAAAGTAAGAAAATTCGGTATTTATATCACACGCAGTTTAGGTAAAAATGAGAAAAAACTGAGGCCGAATCGGCCGTTGGCTAAACCCCATGAGCTAAGCTCCGCCTGAACAAGAAAAAAATTCAATAGTAAAGAGGCGTTACGGAAGTATTTAAAAACTCAGCGTGAAAGGGCTTTATACAAACTCCCCAAGTGCGAGCGAGAGGGTTGGCATTAAGAAAAAATTGTAAAGAAAGGCAATTCTTTTTCATTTCCTCCCTCACTAATAGGGGCTTAGAAAAAAATCGGTCGGTCTACTCGTCCTTTTCTAACGCATAGGGGTGGGATGCGAGCGGGCGCGGCGGAGCGAGAGGGGCGACCCTTCGCGCCCTTTTTAATAGTTGTTATTAGGTCCTCGGTCCGAGCGGTCCGAGCGGCCGAGCGCTTCGTAAGGCGGCTGTGGGCAAGGCGCGGCGCGCGGCGCTGACCGTCGCGCGCTCGCCGCCGCGGCTTTTCCTTGACCGCTCGCATTTTTCCGCGGAAAAAACGCGGGGCGCACGCGCCCGGCGCCGCCGCCGGTGGGGATGTTCTTGACGACGTCTAAGGCGGCGGGGGCGGCGCCGCGTCTTGCTAGTTGGAGCGGCGTCTTCGCGTGGCGCGCGCGTCCGCCCCACCCCGCAAGAAAGCGTCGCGACGCGCAAGTTTTCCACCAAGAAGTTAGTCGTCGCCCGCCCGCGTCTCAAGGTGGTCCCGCTTTTCGCTTTCCCAATCCGCCCGCGTAAATAAACTGAAAGCCGGCGCGCGCTAAAGACCGTCATCGTTGCAGGTCCGGCGCGACTCCAGCCCAAGGCGCGGGACGTCGCATGTGTTCCTCGTGACCGTGCGCCCCAAACTGGAATTAATGTTGAAATACTTCAATGAGAACATATCCCTAGCGCTCCAGGAGAGGTACAGGGACCTCCATGATTTCCGGAAGACGGAACCGGTAGAGGAGGACTCACCGAGGGAGGCGAAAGTACCGAAAATAGCGGAGGAGGGCGAAGCGGTCGGCGGCGAAGGCGCTTACGAGGCGGGCGCCGCGCCGCCGTACCCTAGACTCCTGGAGGCGCCTAAGGAAGAGGACAATTTCGTGACGAGCTGGCTACAGAACTCGTTCAAGATGACGGCGGCGGAGGGCGGCGAGGCAGCGGCGGCAGGCAGCGCGCTGGACCTCCGCGCGGCCCCGCTCTCGCTGCACATCCCCGCGCTGCAGCCCGACCAGCGCCAGTTCAAGCTGCAGGACTTCTGGGGGCGCAGCCGGCCGGTGAGCCCACACGAGCCGCCCGAGCCGCACGACCAGCTGCCGCAGCCGGGACCCGCGCCGCCCACGCCGCAGCCGCCAGCCACACCAGACCACAAGATCATGCCCGACAAGCTGGTTACCGATATACAGGTGAGCTCCTTTAATTACCTAAAAGTTTTAGAAACGTCCCATAGCAAAATAATTTCAGGTGATAGAACTTTACTGTGATAAAAATATAAATATGTTGTTAACTAAAATATTTCCGGCTTATTCGTGAGTAAAATTAGAATGAATTCAGGTTATAAGATCTTCCGACGGAACTTCGAAACGTGCAATTAAATTCATCGATAAAAACAACTTAAAAATTTCAATACCAATCAAATGAAAATACAGCAAATTATGATAATTTTACACTTTATAAAAATTTTGACCAAACGTATATTCGTCAATCAGACGTGTGTCTACTTCAGATTTTGTAAATCGACTGACCCTTATGAGGTCTTAAACTCGTTTCAAATACGGAACGATCCCTTCTTTAATAAAAAAAAACAGTTACAAGAAAGCAACACAACATATTGTGTACCTTTTGTTGAAGAAAGGGTTAAGGGCCTCAAGACTTATTATTAAATCGTTTTTGTCCTTACATCCGGTTTTTACAAAGGATATGTAAATTAAAGATAATCAATGATAATTCTATTATTTCTGTATTACCTTGTGATCAACTTGTCGACGATATTTTCGATTTTCTTTTGTTATTAAATCGTATTTGTTTTGACCATATGGTATATGATTGCGGTAACACAGACCCTATCATTGAAACATATCCAGAATACGAGAAGATTAATGTTTTTTTTTTAAATTATAGTATGTTAAGTCCGTAAAAATGAAAATTTTGATCTTAAATATATTTTATGAGTGATTTATATTTTGTATTAGATGCGTATTTTCCTTAAAAGACGTAAGTTACGCTGTTTTTGATTAGATAATTGAATAAAATCATAATAGTAAAAAGCAGTGTTTTAAAGCATTCATATTTTTTATTATTTAAAAAAATATGTTTTTTATAGTATAGTCTATATTTAATAACATGCAAAAACTGAGATAAAAATCGTGTTTTAAAACTAACAAATATTTATGTGTCCGTAATGATAAGTTCCGTCGCATTATTCCTTAAAATTAAAAAAAACAAAATAGCGTGTTCGATATTCAAATTTATTCGAAATTCAAATACATTTTTTTAAATTCTAAACGGAAGAACTGAAGACGAAAAGTATATTACTTTTTAAATTAGTTTTGGACTCGGCTCACCTTGCATTTGTCTTTTTCCCACGGAAAGGATTAGGGGTTTCATTGTGATTTAATTTTTTTTCTATTTTCGCCGCGCTTTGTTTCACGGAAGGGGTGTTGACAGTTATTTGTTGCGAATCTGTTCTCATTCAATTTTTTTTTGTTTTAAAATTCTATTAAAACGTAAACCGGTTTTGATATCCTGTTTTGCATTCATCGGTTTGTTTTTGTCTTTTTTTTGTTGTAAAATTAAATTTTAACGGTTCGTCGGTTATAAGTGGCAGCTATTGTGGTTATATTATTTTATGAAGAACGGTTAATTAAAAATTGATTTATTAATATTTTTTAAGAGAACATTTGGCATACGATGTCAACTTCAAACAAGATATAAAAATATCTTGTCAGACCAAACAAATGCATACAACGAAAAAGTAATAAGACCAAAATATACTAACTTAAAAGCTAAGATAATCATACAAGATTATTATTATTTGAGATTCTTTTAATATCCTTGATAATTTTACATTATTCAAATGGCTTACAAAAAATATTTCAGCGTATCACAAATATTTTGCGTAAAAATCATATTAGTAGCTAGTTCTCAAGAAATATCATTATTTTTATATTTGATATTTAAGTGTAAGAATGTACATATTTAAGTATGTCCTCTCTATGTAATTTGAGAGTAATATATATTTTTTCCTTTCACGCCCGCTCCGGAACAGCAACAGTCACCATCCGCAGACTCAACAATGAGCGAGAGATCTCTCGTACCATTTGCACTGGTAAATTTACTGTCATCACTCAATAATATCGATGTAAATAATTTTTTAATTACTACGTGTGCTCTGTATGTTACGTAATCTGTATTTTTATTTGAAAATGGAATGTTCGTTTATTTTTTTAAAGTGACTGGCTGGTTGTAAGTTAAGTTGCATGGCTTGTTAGTTGACACACATTTTATGTTTTGCTTGCCTCCGCGTGCGTTCGTTTTATTACTGATGGAGTCCTTTAGTTTATATTGAGTAAAATAATCTTCACTAAGGGACTGCTTAAGTAATCATTAAATGAACATTAAACGTGGCCTTCGAAAAGTATATGTGAATGTAGGTATATTACACCTAGCTATGATATCATAACAAGTAAATCGCATGTAGAGTTGTAAGTCCCAGATTACTAACCGATTTCTTTTCATTGTAGAGTTTGAACAATTATTAAGTTTTGTTTTGTAGAGACTGTATCTTAGCGTAGATAATTGTAGTAGTAGTTTAACATGTAAGCTAAACTTGGCATCTTTAATTTAGCGCTTGCTTAGTTTATACATTTTTGTACGAAATATGGACCGAAAAGCAAAGACAAAAGTAACTTTTTAACTTAAATCGTTTAACCGATTGAGGTTTGTTCGATTCATATTTTTTTTGGAGTGCCACAAGGATTTAATCTTAGACCAATTTTAATTTTCACGCAATTATTTATAACTAGATGTCGCCCGCGACTCCGTCTACGCGGAACTAAAAATATAGTAAAGTAGCCCTATGTTCTACATCTGTGTAAAATTTCGAGATTCGTTTAACCGTTTCGGAGATACCTTCAAACAAATATCAATCCATCCATAGTAACTTTAGAATTTATTAAAGCTCTTGCTTGAATTAAATAATATAGCCTATGTTACTCAGTGATAATATAGCTTTGTAATGGTGAAAGAATTTTTGAAATCGGTCAAGTAGTTTTTGAGTTATTTTAATGTATACAAAAATACAAGATTTCTGTCTTTATAATATTAGTATAGATATATTTATTTTAGTTTTTACGGTGTTAATGTTGTTGTTTTCCCCGCAGCCGCAACAACAGTCGCCGACGGGAGAGGTGGCGATGCCAGACCGCAGCATGTTACCCTTCGCATTGGTAAATTTCCTGAATAGCCTCAATATTGATGTAATTATTTTTAAATCTTTCTTTCATCTTCTATTAATTTTCAATACGGAAACATATTTAACATTAAGACATATTACCACCCAAATAAATTATCGCAATTGTTAATTGAGAGCAAATTACAAATCATTTTTTACGCAAAATACGCGCCAGTAGTGAAGTCTAAATTGTGTAAGAATATTTTTCATAAGCGATGTAAATCAAATCCGAAATATATTTCCTAGTTTTTCCGTAGATAAATTGTCTTAAAATGATTATAGAAAAAGTTTTATAAAATTAGAAACGTTTGATATTTGTGTAAATAAAGTATTATTTTAAACAAATATTAAATAAAGTTAAGAAATAACTAATTCATTGTATTCTAGTTTTTTATATTTAAATTTATTTTATTGTCTTACCGAATGAGTTTCCGTAGAATTTATTATATTTATTTTATTAATGAGCTTTATAAACGTTTAAAATATATAATAACAGTTTAATATAACTAATATCATAAAGTAACTTAACATAAACTTAAATCTTGAAAGTTATTGTAAAGTTAACTCCTTAGCTTATAACGCTCATCCCTTACGACCGAATGTTCAAACGCTACTTAAATTTAAGCGTCGCTTAAAGTCTAAGTGGTGTAAAAATCAAACGTGATCGCGTTGAGAGAAATAGAATTTGAAAATTAAGCGTGGACTTAACATGTAAGACATTCTTAAATAATTGAGTGGCGTTTAAAGTTCGGCCGTTAATCTTTTATAGTATCGCTTATAACAAATAAGTTTTTTTTGCTTTTGTATTTTTATTTTTATATTTTATTTTTAGGTAATATAATTTTAAATATTTAACTTAAAAACTAATTCTCTAAATAGCTTCTTGTAGCTGGTATAAAAATTACTAAACCGAATATAATTAATTTCCGAACAGAAAGCTTATTACTAACATAAGATAAAGATGTTTGTGTACAGTCGGCTTCGTTCGCGGTATTTCAGTTACAGAAAACACACATATATTCCCCTATAATATTATTAGAAATAAACAACTACTATTTATAAATACATAAAAAGGTATTTACGACCGCAGCGCATACCATTTTAGACCACATCATCACTTAACATCAGATGGTATCGTGATCGAGCGCTGACTTATTCATCGTAAAAAAACAAACAATCTGACTACAATTTTTTTCAATGAAACAAATGAAGAAACCTGCCCTATATTTCTGATAACATATATACGCTTTTTATATATTTACCAATCTTTTTTTATTCAAGGCGATCTTTAAAACGATTGTCATTTGTCATATTTGAACACTGCGAACGGATTCGACTGTACTTTTCTAAACTTAGGAAGGATGGGACAAGTTGATCCTTGTACCTTAGGATGGGACGAATTGATCGTTTAATGTTTTATATGTTAATGATTATGTTTGTTACAGCAACAAGCGAGGCCGGGGCAGAGTATAAGCGAGCGCACACTGGAGGAGTGCTGGTCGACACTGCAGCGAGTGAGTTGGCACCTGTTTCAATGCGTATTGTTATCTTCCAAAGGTCAAGGGATAGTGGACGCTGATATATTAATACGGACATTGTTTTTTTTTTAGGCAAAGGCGTTTTATAAATTCAACTCGATTATGCCATAGTACGTACAGTTCTCAAGAAATAGTTTGTTTCTATTACTTCAAGTAATAGCTAGTTCTTTATTTGATTGATTGTATTGTAATCTGTTATTAATATATCAAGCTGAAACATATCCCTAAATGGGTATTGGTTACTAACCGATAGCTTAAGATATTTATAAGATTAGTAACAATTGTCTGATTCAAGATACTTAAATACTTGAAAGTAATGAATTCAAGCGCTAAAGATTTTTATCAAATCCTATCGACGGGATTGCAATGGGAACTTTGTAGGTATCTAGATCCGATCTATTAGTTCAATATTCATTGGTACTTAGTGTTGGAAGTTAATAAGGGTTTGTCTTTTCAATCTACCCACCGTAAAGGTATTTTTTTATAATATACGGCGTCAAACGTGTTAGGAGCAAATCTGAAATCGTCAAAATATTAAAGCGACCGCATCCCATAGCTGTTTGCAATTAAAATATTTAAACAAATAAATAATTATTTTGGCAGTATTATTTTGTATTGAAATTAACTTTGCTGTACTCTTTATTAATAAATTCGAAGCTTCTACTAATAGGGTTCATCATAATAGCTGAATGAAGGGATTTAAAACCACGAACGTAAAAACGGAATTTCGTAACCTTCAGGGTAATATCGTTTCAATTGCTATGATTTATTTTATTAAAATACTAGATGTTGTCGCGACTTCCACGTAAAATTAAATTTTATAGCCTATGTTACTCGGGGATAATGTAGCTTACTAACGGTGGAAGAATTTTTGAAATCGGCCCAGTAGTTCTTGAGTTATTTCAATACATACAAAAATACAAAGTTTCTATCTTTATAATATTAGTATAGACTAGCTGTTGTTCGCGACTTAACGTGAAATTAAAAAACGCCTATGTAAGAATACAAAATACAAATCTTTCCTCTTTATAATATTAGTATTGGTTTACAATATAGAGTCCGTAGGTTGCTATCTCAGGAAATATTGCGTATTCTATTAAGTGTTAAATTTTATTACATTTAGCACAATGAAGGTTGTGCAGATGTTTGAACCAGGTTACTTCCTGGACAGGGCTCGGATACGGCACCTTGAAAGCAGATGCAAATTTTACCGCCAAAATAAAACAAGAAAGTGCGATCACAGATTACTCGTACAAGTATACAAAACACGCCTTCGGTTATACATTTGACTATGATATTAGTGATGTTCCTGGGTTTTTTTAACCATAGACAACAGCATAGATTCGAATACGATTTTTTTATTATATCGTAAATAAAGCATATAGTTTTTTTAACTGTGCAGTCAAACTGAAGTATACACGTCAATTTGAACTGCACAGTCAAACTGTACAGTTCCTAGTTTTGTCTACACACACCAGTTTTAACTGCGCAATCGAATAGTTCAAACTGAGCGTCTGTAGGCTTTAAAAATAAATCTACGGAATATTTTTACGTAGATAAACAGCATTTTATTTTTCGTTATTCTCAGTTCTCATGTATTCCTAAATGAATAGAGTCGAGTTATTTAATTAACTCTGTGAAAACAATGTCGTACCAAAAAGTATATTAGCAAAAAGTTTTAATAGAACCTCGGTTGTAATGTAGCTTGCATTTTGAAAGCACAGGTGGTTAAAAAAAAATAAACGGAACGAAGTACGTCGGACGTTAAACGGAAAAGTGCACTCGGGTAAAATAAAAACTGAGCTCGGTACGGTGTTCCACTTGATCTTTCGACGGAACAGAATTTTTTAGAGGAATAGAGTAGTTTAAATATAAAAAGATTTTTGAAATGTTTTAAAATTACTGCGGTTCGTTATGTTGTTACGCTTTAGTCTTGGTTGTTTGAATAGATTAGATTTTTATGAAGCTTCACAAATATTTGTCTTGATGCCTGTTTGTATTAATAACTTTTTTTAAGAGCACTTTTTGCCTTTAGAAAAAATAGACGAGTGTAAGGTAGAATATGTTACTTAGTTTTTTTTATGTGAGGCTACTCTATATATTTTATGTTCCAACAAAAAGTACTTGATACGGCTTGTCGAAAAAAATCTTCCAACATTTGCATGTCGATCCCGCAATGAATTTATAGTTATTGCCGCGGGATTTATTGCCGGCGTCGCTTTCCGCAAAATAAAAAAAAAATCCGCGGGAAAATGACCGCCGTTCGAATTTTAAATTCAAATCGCAATTGTTTTTTCGTTCCGAAATTGAAACAATTTTGACGTCCGCCGCCCGACCGGGACATGTGTTTTTAGTTTTTTTTTCAACATTCTCTTTTATTTTCATTTCGCGTTACGTCTTGTTAGGGATGGTAGATTTTTTTTATTTTTAACCTTTAAGTTCAACGTATATTTGGCTGTAAAGATTTTAATTATAATGTAGACTAAACAAATCTGATAAACGAGTATTTTCTTTATTATCCGCGCAGAACAGATATTTTGATAGAATCTATTTGTATTTGTGTAAACTTTTTGATTACAAATACATTTTTATATTTCTAGAAACTGGATATATTGCTCTGCTACCTACAAAATATTCAATAAAACCAGTTTACTAATTCTTAATCTAATACCAGCAAACTAAATTTATCTCTTTTTATTACTATACACGTACATATATAAAGAGGTTTTGATACGGGTACAGGAGACATCACTAGTGTAAATCTATATCAGGACTTATTCTTTCGGTATTTTTTTCCTTCGAGGCATCGCTAGTAAATCAAGTGCCTTGTCTTACTTTCTGTCTGTCGGTCTCTTTGCAGCAAATATTGTTTTTTAAAGACGTATTTAACGATGTTCCGAAATTAGAATGTTCGATACATTCTTAATGTAGTCAGATAAAGATATTTATAAAAGAAACTGAAGGGAAAATTAAAAAAAAACAGTAGCGATGATATAGAAATTAACAGTTAAGTTTAAAATATAGTTACCTTCATTATTTGGGAAATGTCTATATTGTGTTATTAAAAAATCTGAGTTTGGTTTTTTAACTGGTACGCATTGATTAATATTTGAAACACAACACTATATACAATAAATAAAGCCAACCGTCTACTTCGAAATTCAAAACCAGAATTTATTTACGAAAAATAAAGACATTCAAAAAAGGAATGTAAAATTTTTAATAGTAACATCTTGTAAAAGTATCAAAACTGGTTGTAAAGGGTGAGAAAGGGGGTCGTTGTAATTATGAAAAGTGTCCAAGGAGGGAAGGAAAAATTGTGCGGAGACGTTTAGAAAAAAAAAGTGGTCTAATGACCGAACAGCTTTTAAACTTAATAGGTTTTGAAAGATTGTCTCCGTGCCTTGATAGTCTGGTAACGAGCTTTTGAACTGATACTGTTAAGGCTTTAAAAGTGCTTTTTTGCAATCGTATTAAGCCCAGACTAAAATGTATTTTAAGACTAAAATATAATTAAAAAGTTCGAACACCTTTTATTTCAGGCTGCGTAAAGGTTAACTATTATATTTATCCGAACAAATGATTTACTACTGTTCGGACTCGTTTAAGCCTAAACTACACACTAGGGTAGTAATTTAGTAACTAAACGTGTCGTTAAAAACAAAAGAATAAACGTAGAGTGAACATAGGTGTCTCTTATGCGACTGTCCACGTGCTGTCTTACATCGAAATTAGGTCATGAATTC
>QDHC01004024.1:482352-509795 GCA_013186455.1 Papilio dardanus tibullus
ATTTACTACTGTTCGGACTCGTTTAAGCCTAAACCTACGCACTAGGGTAGTAATTTAGTAACTAAACGTGTCTGAACAGCAGCATTTTAATAGAATAGATTAGTAAATTCTTTGTTCGGATACTTGGTACTTGCTACTCGACTAAAATACTATCCTAGTGTACGAGGCTTTACTTATACTACTCGTCCATCTAAACAGGACTCAGGTATCAACCGAAGTCCTATGACGTCATAGTCTTATACTCCAATTCAATTACTGAACCTCGTTAGAAACAAAAGAATAAACATAGGTATCTCTTATGCGACTGTCCACGTGCTGTCTTACATCGAAATTAGGTCATGAATTCTATACCAGTGGTTTAGATGACTTTTAATTACGTCTTAAAATAAAAACTGTTAAAAATATTAAAGTTACGGTTGGTCGTTACTATGAATAGGGGACACGCTTAAGCGATGTCCGCACATTTCTTCTGCTCGTTTTTTCGCGTCATAACTCACCGGGCGAAGGAAACTGGGGTTTTTTGGTCGAAACTTGAAAATTTATTTTGCAATTAGCGCTCGGGCCACACTTAACACGGCAACATTATTTGAAAACTTTTTGATATTGCCCGTAAAAATATCGTTTTTTTCCCGACACCTGCTTGAATTTTTTATCAACGTACGACGTGAAACGGTACTATGAACTGAGAATAAAGTGTAGAAACTTTTCAATGATTTTATTGACTTTTTTAGACCAATCGCTTGGCAAATCAAGTTGACAAAAATTACAAATTCAAATTAAAACATATGGAAATGGATATGTTAAACATGTTTTCATTAATTTAAGCGATAAAGTTTTTAATCCGATATTTAAAAATCTTTATAAAATATATTCTTTTTTTTTAAATTATGTAAAATGATAAACGTCTACTAATTTAAGAGGAAAAACGTTTTAAGTATGAAAAATGGTTGATTAGCGAAGCACGATGTCGACATGACAACGGTCCGAGGTTGAATTCTCACAAACACTACAAATTGGCGGGAAAACAGCGCCCTCTCAGGAGAGGCGGACTGAGCGAAAAACTCGACAAAAATTAGATTTCTACATTGTACGACGCTTAAAAGGTTTTGGCACTTGATATTTTTCGACAAACTAATTAAAAACTCGTTTTGGTTTTATGCTTTTGTGACACTAAATAATAATTCTTGTATCACGGTCTCAAAAATAAATTTTAATTTAGGAAGTTGCGGAATACTAATTTCCAGCACACAAACTAAACTGGATTAACTGGATTAAGTTAATATTAATGCAATTGTTTAATGTAAGTTGTGTTGTGTTTAATAAATGTCTTCTTCTTTTTCTTAATACACTCCTCTCTACGGTGTCGTATACTATTTAAATTACTAATCCAGAGAGACGATCGGATAGTCGTCTTGTGTCAAATTGTCTTGCTTACTCATCACTTAAGGACAAAAGCAATACACAATCTCTTCAAATTCAATCTGTAATATTACGCAATTAATACTTGTAGGTTACATTATTCTATCATAAACATGGGTTATCGCGATTTCATTACGTAATACTTATCATTTGGTCAGTTCTTTTTACAAGTAAAATATTTTTATTTTATACAATCAAGTATCAAGACCATGAAGCCCGCACAGCTCCGAGCTAATGAGTCGCGCTGCACAGTAAAAAAGGCGTCGTCGACGATGGAAGATAAAAATTAGCTGAAATTAAAACAGTCTAACGAAGGCCCATTCTCTTCCTTACCTCCTTTCCTTGCCGGCCAACTAATTCTTCACTTATTTTCTTATTCTTAGGAAATGTTCTTTCTCCAACATTTTCAAGTAATTTAGTAAGCGAAATTAAAATGCATGTTTAAATTTTTTTACATCTATAAACTAAAGAATGTCATAAAGTAACAGTGTTTGTAGAAATTCTTTATATCTATAAAATACCTTGTCTTGGGCATTGTTATGGGACCTTTTTTTTATAATTTGTCGACTACAAACTTTTTACGTAACCTATAATTTTTAGCATTATCGCTCGTGTAAAAGTACATAACCACAAAGACCGCTGTCGCATACGTTCTCGTATGCTTTTAAACAAACCTTTTGTTATTATAATAATTTCATATCCGTTGTGTCATTTGCGAATAATTTTAACAACTCATCGTTAAACTAACCCTTCATTTAGTGCATTTGTCGCTCGGTTGATTCCTAAATATAGAATTTAAGAATTTTGCAGAAAAAAACGGGATGCAATGATTATTTATAATAACATTTTAATGTAACTGTTATTAGAATTTCATGGCGTGTTGAACACGATGTGTCATTTAGAATTTTATTTTTTTTCTAAAGATTATGAGTATGTGAACTAGAAAGGGAATAAATATTTGTCAAGACAATTTTGCCGCAGTTAAGGATCATTAAGATGTGGGGTCTTAAGGGATGCCCGTAACGTAGATTTAGTCTTACATATCTACAATAAGCAGCTGTTTAAGTAACAATAAAAAAATGATTATTTAAACATGAACTGACTTAACTTGACACAGAAATAATGTACAATAAAAAAGACCACCGTGGTACTAACTGCGATGAAATAAATTTGTTCCTATAAGAAAACCTCGACAAATACAGCAAGTCATAAGAACTCAAAAAAACCAACGTTAGTGAGAGCACTGATGAAAAACTTCTATAGCTCCGTCCTTCTCGCACGCAGGCCATCTCTTTTGTTGGCGAGATACGTCTTGATACTTGATATTTAATTATAAAAGAACACTCAATTATAATATTCAGAGTTGAATACTTGTAGATAATAATTTCAAAGTCTATTATTATGAATAATATATTAATCCGCTTGACCTATTTATAATATGACATATTTTATGAAAACATACCTAACAAATGTTGATACAAAATTCCAATTAATTTAATTAATACAAAATTCGATTACTACACACTTAATCTTCAAATATCAATCAACCGGGACTATAATTCTATCAAATAAAACTGATTACGTAAGAAAAATATCAAGAATTGTAAAGTGAGTCGTAAAATACGCGCCTCAAAGCAAGGAACCTCGCGGATACGGTCGGCTATAATAAAAAAGTTAGCGAGTACCTACACATAAGTGCATTACGATGGTACTTACGTCTCTACAACTATAGTACTTATAAACACAACGCCTACGAGCCACGGCCCGACTGCACAGCGATTTTTTGCACCACACTGACATTTGAAAAATACATTTTGACGAAAACGGACACATTTCTCGTTGGCGGGAACTTTTTTACACATTAAAAAACGTCCTTGGTACTAATTTCGCGTGTTGAATAAAGTTTCTACTCTGTAGTGACGTAACGGGAAAGTTTTTGAACGTGTGCGAAGGATTTTGATACGGTTTTTGAGCGAAGTTTTAAAGTGAAGTGCCTCGGTGTTTCTAACAACGAGTGAGATGCGTGACACTAATCAAGTTCGTTCGGAACTCATTTCAGTGAGATATCGATGCAGGTTTGGTGAAACTTTTTTGTTTATTTTTTATTTTTATTTTAGTACTGGCCACATTTACACATTACGAGATACTTTTTTGTAATTCTTCTTCTTAAAATTATCTTGCTAATTACAAATGTAGAGTATAGTTTAGAAAGTTTTCGCAAATCACATTTCTCTTATAAGAATAACATTTGCATATTTGTCCAATCAATTTATAATCTAATATACATTAAAATAAGACAGTTAAATTTTATTTATCAAATTAATTAAAAAGAAAACTACATTATTTAAGAAAAAGACATATTTTAATCTAATAAGTGATTAAAACATCTACGCCAGTCCCGGTGTATCAGAACTGTTTCCAGTAGTATACAAGGATAGCCAAAGGAGGGCGTTAGTATTAGTGAATCAAGTCTATACCCTTTGAATATTTTCTCTCATAGGAAAAAGTGCTCAGGCGTATAAATGACCTAATTATAAAAGAAAAAATGTCTTTCTCTATCTAGCTTAATGGGATTTTCTATACAATACATATTGTACATATAATTGAAACAACAACATAATTCACGCCCGTAACCCATAGGGGTAGGCAGAAACAACGGATCTCCATTTGGCTCGAATCTGACACAGCTCTCTCGCTTCTTCTACATTCATACATCAACACATAAGAACGATTTCTATTAATTTAACTATTGCGTTATTATATAATTGGATACAATTAAATACGATTAGATTATTATATGACCAAATTTGTTTTTTTATGATTTAAATTTAATTTAAAAATAACTTTTGATAAACAATATTATTTATGGATTTCCTAACATAATAAACCGTTTTTTTCCTCTTGATATTTTTTAATTAAAAGTATCAAGGTTTATTATTTTTATTATCCTTATGTATTGTAGAATAATTTTTGTTGGAGTGACAGGAACCAAAATAAAGTGTGACGTGGTGTAGACTTGTCCCTAAAATTTGTACTCAGATCGTTATATAAGTACGAAGATAATATTAAAAAAATATTTAGCAACGTACAGATTTTTATTTCAATGAAAAATTAAAAAAGAATCAAAAAGTTTTAAAGTAATTTTGTTAGACATGATAGTAAATTCATAAATCATTTCAAACGCCTTTCTCTGTCTTCTTATGGCTTTAAATTAAAAAATATATATATACAATATCGGAAGTTATAATCTGCATGTCTAACTTGAATAAATTAATTAAATATAGACAATTTATTTTTATCTATGGTCGTATTTCTATTTTTATTTTATATTAGAATAGTTTCACCAAAACATGACAAGTCCATAAGTCACAATGTTTCAAACAACATTTTCTAATGCAACTAAAATATCGAAGTATTAATAGAAAAATTAAATATGTTAATTAAAAAAAATAAAAACACGTTTTTAAATTGCATATTTTAATTTTTTTAATAAAATGAACACTAGAAAATAAAAGATAATTCGAATTATAAGCACATTCAAAATTCAAAAATTTTAAATGCAAAAGTCAATTCATTTATTTTTAAAATTGTTGGTCAATAAAATTAGAATTTAGTACGTTTTTTTTTCAATTTTAAATTAGCGGTTTTTTAAGAACCGGATTGTAATTTTTAACAATGGAAAGTTTGATTTTATTTCTATTTGGCTGTAGACGCTTGAAGACGCGCACTTTGTTCGGATTTTAAAAATAAACTTCTTTTGTCTGTCAGTGCATTTCTCAAGGTTCGGTATTTAAGGTCGTCATAATAAAAATACAATAAAGATTTCAAGAAAAAAGTATATTATCCGCCAATATATTTGTATCGTATTATAAAAATACATACATAATTTTAAATGGTCTTCCCTAAGCCATATCTGTCTGTTTAGAATTATTTGTGAATCGCCTTAATTTATTTTTTGTTAGAATTTGTGGTCGCTTAAAACATAATATAGAATTGTGATTTACCTCATTTAAATTCAACATTAGAGAATTATTATTAGCTATGTGGATTAAAATATATAAATACACTTTTTTATTTCATTTGTATAGTTAGGTATGTTTCAAGATGGTTATAACTTTTTATATGCTAATATCAGGATATCGACTTGATTACTACAATCTGTCCCTTTCTAAAAGCAACTAAAGGTTATGAAGACTCTAAATCGGTCTCTAGAAAGTTCCCGTATTAATATTTTTTGCAAAAACTGCCATAAATATATTTTTTTATTATAATTAAATTATAATATTCTATGAGTATTGAGAATTCCAGAGACAACGTCACATTAACAATGATAACCCAACATAATTCAATGAATGATAATAATATCGAATGCGGCATAAAAAGTGAATTATGTAACCCGAGGTACGCACACAACGACGCTGTTGTCGTAGGTCAAGACTCCGCACGCACACACGCGAACACTTCAAAAACAAGAGAGCAACGCACGCAGAAGCTTACGGTATCGGTTTTCGCGAATATAGCAAATTTTTCGATATACGTATGTACCTAACACAATTTCCTTTCTCTTTCTAATTAGGCCATCGTTCCGCTTACTAAAGTAATTTTAGTTTTAAAGTAATTAAATACAAGTATTTAAAATAACATGCTTTTAGTATCTGTTTCGAATGTTCTTAGAATAGAATTCGCGAAAGCTCAACCTAAAAAGAGCAATAATATTTCTTCCGTTTGTCTAAACTCGTTGCGCACGCGTCGCTGTTGCGTGTGGGCGTCGGGTGCGCGTGTGTGCGTGCGCTTGTCTACACGTAGCGACCTACTAACGCGCGCGTGTGCGTGATGCGTACGAACAAACTCTTGACTTAGGTTAGGGAGGTGAGCGACCTCCTCTCGTTTCGCGCAGACTCCATTTTATTTTTATTATAACCAAACACGTGGACCATCGACAAGATAGCGCTTTTACATTCTTCCTCTTTAAATTAATTTATAGGATGTTTTAAAATAGAAATACATTAAGTGCTGAAATGCTTTTTTAATAACTCGAAATGTCAAACTGAATTTTACTTTTTAATGTTATACGAATATTAAGACTATTTTAATTAGATGTAGATAGCTAAAAAATGATTCTAGTCGCCTATTAAAAATGAAAAATATTGCATATAAAACTCCTTTTATATGCAAAACTGTTTTTCATTTTCAAATTAAGAATGAATAAATATTTTAAAAATAGAAACACATCGTTTTGATTTTTTAATATTTGTTTCAAAATCAAATTGTTATTTATTCGATGACTTTTAATAAAAGTCGGTTAAGTTTATTCAAATTAAATTAATTAAAACACTTTTCCTTTAAGACCCCGAACTTCATTTTTACAATTAGAAAATTTACACACAATGTAAAAACCGAAATGGATATAAAGTATAACATACGTGGAATTATTGTTAATATATTTAAATTTAAATTACAAAATGTAACATTACACCAATAAGAGTATGCGATAAAAATAATGTCAATATTTTGCTGACATTTTGTCTACATATAGACGAACTCATCAGCATTAATTTACAGCATTTTAAATAAATAAATTCGGAACAATGAATACAACAAGTTAACGATATACTATACTACATATATTACATTTTTTTTATATTCACTGTAAAAACAGTTTTCAATACGTTTTTCCGTGAAGTATATTAAAAAATGAAATATGCTTTAGTTTTTCATAGGTTCAAAAGTATATGGATTGCTAACTTTAGACAAACTTAGTAATTAAAGGTTACATGAAGCTTAGAAGTTCAAAAGACCATTACATACCCTACAAAGTCATGTTGGTACATCTTACTTATAACATTGTAATGTGGTAAATAGAAAACACGTTAACTTTCTTTCTTTTCTTTCTTATTTTTTATTCCTTCTTTTCTTTCTTTGTGATATTGCGTAGTGCGTTGCGGCATAATCGATGTAAAAATGCAAGTTCGTCGGCTTGCGATCGTGACCTGCGCTCGCATGAATACTGTATGAATGTAACTTTGTTTTAAAATTACAATGCGCCGGGACGCGTGGGGAAGGAAAAAAATAGAGATCGGCTAATGCACCATGATAGACCATCCGAAGCAACATTGTTTCGCAAACTCAAACGGGGCACAAAACCATCTACAGCAACATTGCTTCTCAAACTCAGACGGGGCACCAGCACATCCAAAGCAACATTGCTTCTCAAACTCAGACAGGGCACAAGACCATCTAAAGCAACATTGCTTCTCAAATTCAGACGGGGCACTAGACCATCAGAAGCAACATTGCTTCTCAAACTCAGACGGGGCACTAGACCATCTAAAGCAACATTGCTTCTCAAACTCAGACGGGACACTAGATCATCCGAAGCAATATTGCTTTTCAAACTCGAACGGGGCATTACACCATCCGAAGCAACGTTGCTTCTCAAACTCCGACTGGGCACTCAAAACAGAGATATTTTTGAGTGTTCCAGTTCGATTCCTCAAAATTAAACTTAAAGTATAGGATTTTTTAACTATTGAATTGCATATGTTCTTACAATTTATCAATCTGCGTCAACAACGCCTTTGGTTAAAGTATAATTGATATTCTCTCCTATAAAAATGTCTTGGTTTTAATGTATTAATAGTATCCAATATTACGATTATCTATATTTTAGTTTTAGTATATTACATGCAAGTGGAAGTTACAAAGGTATAAGAAAGTATACTGGAGTAAAAATAACTACGGTATCAGATGTGAGGGCACTGCCCTGCGTCGACGATACCTACTCGTACATGCACTATCACTGTGTCTTTGTTTTTCTTATCAAGTAGCCCTGAAGGTGCGTTCGCCCTTTCTTTTTAAGGACTGTTTACAATGATTTAACGACATATTTTATTAATTGACTTAAATGTCTGGATTGTTTTGATTTTAAAACTGCGTAGAATTATCGAAGTTAATTGCAGTAAACATGTTTAATGTTGTCATTATTTTGTATCAATACTGGATGGTATTTAATAGGACGCAATAAGAAAGTTTATGCTATTATTATATTTTTGAATTAAATACATATTTCTAAATGTAGTGAAAATATTGTAATAATCCAACAAAATCTAAAAACTAATTCAATTAATTACAAGACGAATTTTCTTTCTCTTTACGTTACAAATTAAGTGCATAATTATGTACAAATACTTTGATTTTTTACTCTATCCAGGGGGATACCAAAAGTACATTCGGTACGAAGCGAATCTATAGCGAACGTCGTATGAAACTGACATTGACGTTCCTATCTCGTACGTGACAATCACATGATTTATCGAATGTAAATGTCAGTTTCATACATTTTTGTCGATTCCATCAGCGATATCGCCGATCAAAAATTACTTTGGTTAGTCCCGCTAGTCGATACCTATAAGAATTTGTCATTAAATAAAAAAACAACAACATGTGTTCATCCAAAAAACCTTTTACTAGAATCGAAATTGCATAATTCGATAAAAATGCAGGCCACGTAGTCATTTCTCCGATCAAACATTGTCTGATTGCATCATCGTATAGCAATCCACATAAAATTGTATGTTATTACTTAAGTTATTTGATTTTCAACTTTATTCACTTATGTTAAGGTTCATATTGGTATCGTTTATTTGGTATTTGATACAATTAAGTTGACCGTACACACACTTATACATTTTTATTGTTGCATTTGAATGTATTTGAATCTTAAATACGTAATATTAATATTCATTTATTTTATTTATAACTTTATTAAAATCAGGCCAAATACAAAACAATCAACTATCAATTCTTTTGTCTTTTGACGGTAAAGGTATCCGCCATTTTGGATTTTTGTAACTATCATATTTCCTATACTTATTCTACGATATGTGAGTCATCACATGTCTTGTAATCATTTTTTAAACTTGTATAGTGGTACGAACATATCTGGCCCGGTGAGATATCGCGTCTACTTCTGTCAGGAAAGATAAGCTCCGATCCGACAAGGATCTTGTAGCAGATTTACTATATTCGCAGCTCATCGCTATTGCAATGTAGTTTCCCATATACCCGGGTCAAATAATTTCGTCTGACTATAATGCATTGTTTGTCTTGTATACTCATATATATGCTTGTGTGTGTGATATCGCGGAAAGAAATGAGGTTATCTGAATGCGATGTCATAGCTGTTACAGACTCGATTTGACTAAGAGCTTTGAATATTTTAGAGTTCCCATTTTTATATTTAAAATTTTTAATTGGCACTTAGTTTTGTTCTATATGTAACTGAGTGATCTATAGATATATTGTAGTAAAAAGATCGTATATATCAGCGTTACTGACCTAAGACAACATATATACTCGTGTCAGTTATGAAGGTGTCATATTACGAAATACTGATTTTTGATTATCTGTCATTTATTTGTTTTTAACTGCTTTAAACTGTAGCAATAGGTGACTTGTAAATAACTACTTTTTTCACGAGACTTACACCTTAGTCCAAACACCAAAATTAATATTAAACTTAAAAATGTCACCATATAGTAACACGGTTCATACTATTAGATACTTGTCTATTTTAGTTATGTATTTTTTATGGAACTGGTCGTTTATTTAACTTTTTTAAATTGCGTTATAATTTATTTTTTATCTGTCCATGCGTCACATTTCGCAACTCTACAGCACACAAGCGTTGCTCACACACACACACACACACATATGTCTGCAGTTTGTTGACATAGGTCAGTGTCGGAACGCTTTGCCCGCGTTTATTACACTTTTTATTCTCTCCCGCGCTCTCTCTGGACGTTTTTTCTTCAAGATTATATGCAAAGGAATTCCTTTCCTATTAGTCTATAGAATGAGAAAAAGAAATTTGTAATAATACAAGCTTTTGTAATAAGAACAACCTTAAAAAAATATTATTGTTACTATTAACCAAAAATGAAGCAATTATTTGAAGTAATAGGTTACTTAAATCACGAATTTGTACTAAAAATTTACATATTTCTAGTTAATAGAATAAAGCATAATTTAGAAAGGAGCTTACGTCCAATAGACAGTTCCAAAAATAATATCCACTTAAATTAAACTACCTATTCGTTAAAATATCACTAATTTGGTTTAAGCTTTGTTCGAACATCATTAATTGGGATCCTATTTATCCTGATACTTTGGGTATTTGAAAAGTATATTTTTTAGATCCTTTGCCGTCTTCCTTTTTAACGATCAGTTCTCTACTTTAGACTTGTTAAAATGCGTTCACCGACGGCTTTTTTCAAAGTAGGAAGTCTAAAGCATGGTTCCCCGTAGGCGGTTGATCAAGATAGCGATATCTGAGTTAAACAGGCCGTCTCGCTCACACATTCCGTATTATACTCAATGTAGCCTACATTCCTTGCGTACTTAAATTGCGTCTATTTTACCGACTTGCTATTGTATTAGCTGTCTCTCTTTAATGTTTAATAACTATGATCTACCTTATTGTTTGGTATTCGGTATAAGTAACTAAATTTGACCGATTTAATCCTAAGACTAGTCTTACTGTTTTGTGACTGTTATAGACCTTACCGACAAAAATAGTTAAATTTCTTATATGAAGGCAAAACACTAAGGCTTTAAAAACCACGTGAGCCGATCCGACATCAGTGGGATCAGGCCAGAGAGACGTTAATCTACCAAGATGATTATGATGGGTACGGTAGGCGACTAGCTTCTTGGAGAAATAACGTTTTCGGGATGACTTAGAACCCAATTTTATAAGATACTTGGGTCTGTTCAAGCACCTAGCTCGAGAAAAAACCTCAGTTCGACAACCTACATAGCGCCTTTAGTACGTACAAATTCAAGGGTATATGAAAAGAAAGTCAACACTTCTTGATTTAATTTAGAAATAAAGCTACATTATCTAAAATTCTTCTGCTTCATAATTGCGTTAAAAATAACAGTATTCAGTTACATTTTTTTATCTATATTACTTCCAGCTATTTTCAATCAGCCATCTTTTATAGCAAGTAATCATTAAATCAAACAGTGTAGTGATAAATGCTTGAATCAACTCGTTCTTTTTTCAAGGCCAATGCAAGGCTCTCGATGATAAGACCACGTAAACATTTGTTTATTGATACAATATATTATGGAATACTTCTTAAAGATTTATTAGATTGTATTGAATTATTTAAAATTACGTGAGACATCAATATAAACAACATATTAGGAGAGGGTCTCGACCGGTCAATGGTTGTATAGAACTCAAACCCGCGCTAGATTGCGAACACATTTCGTCCTGATAACGATTTGTTGCGCAAACCTTATGATAAAGGGTTTCCATATTCAAACATAAACGGAGAACCAATCAAACCGACGAGTAAAGATGAGCCTCATGAGGTTCGAAACTAGTCGGTGATACCGGAACAACGCAAGAGAGTTTAGCTGCTTAATTTTACTTTCGACAATATTACTTTCATTGCGTACAAGGAATACTATTCCAACTAAAGAAGTTGTCTCATCATGTAAAAAAATCGCCAGAATTTTGTCCACAATCACTCAATAATACTTAGCCATCTGTAGATGCTTATACCGGCCTTTACTACGAATTTCCACTGCACAAACAGTTGTACAAAACAGAGTTAAAGTCACTAGTCTGGTTGACTCAATTTATCTAATCCTTTACTAATACTACTACTGTATGCAATATATCGCCTTGTAACTTGTCTTCAATGCTTCGTTAACATCAACACTTAAAAATGTCACTACTTTTTCGATGAAGCTACATTCTGCTTTATTCCGAAAGGAGAATTAGCGTTAGTATTTTCTACGTTTGGTACTGGTACATTCATACATTTTAATCTAAAATCTACAAAACATACTTGTTCCTGGTACTTTTTATGATACATAATTTGGTCCAATGAGACCCCTGGTCTATCTTATTTATCGTGTTTAGGTCCTCCAGTATCGTATCGACGACTTATTGGTTCTCGTTTGTCGCAGTTCTTTATTTGTTTTTTTCGGAATAATACATTAGTAATTTATTTTTTCTTCATTTATGATTGTAGTAGTGATTTAAATACGGTAATAATTATCAAATTAAGATGAGAGAAAGAGAGACTGTACTTCAAGCGTCATACCGCACATTTATGTTTACATTTGTAAAGATCAAGGTTGACTTAATAAATAAAGGAAAGCGATACGATTTGCGATGAGTAATATTCGCCTTGAAGCGATAAATGCTTTGTGTAAAAATGCTCGCAATATTTTTTTTTTATTGTAATAACACATTAGTCAGCTAGTTAGGGTCCTTTTCCACTACGCCAGTTAAAAAAACATAAACATTTCCACGTTTTATAGAGAAGAGCCGGTATTTTTGTATGTATTTAAATAACTCAAAACCTACTGAGACGATTTCAGAAACTTAAGGGAAGTTACATTATCACTGTGTAACATAGGCTATTTTTTAAATTCCGTGTGCACGAAATGGCTAGCAACAGCTATTATTAAATATACCAAATAAGGCCCTGTCCACACAAGGCTACGCCGATAGGACATATCAGTTTCTAACCGCCGAATTCTGTACAATCTACTAAACGTCAAAAGTATAGAAGTTGGAGATCAAGCGTGGTCTTACCATTAGAATGCCGTTACATATTTAAATGGCGTTTTAGAATTTGCCCATAAATGATTACCCAATAAAATATCATAGAGGTCCGTGTACACAGGTTCGCATCGCAGACAGAGAATAAAATCAAAACAATATACTTGTGTACGAGGAGCCGAAGTTACTCGTAACAGTGACTTATATCGCCATCAGTTTTTAATAACAAACTAACATTGTGCACCCCATTTTAATAACACACTACATTACTAAATGACTGTAAAGAGGAAGTGATAACTTGCTAATTATCACTTTGACACCTGTTACATTTATTAAAACAATATTAGACAGACTTTGCGTGAGAAATAATGCAATGTTGACTTTTAGCATACAATTTGCATTCTTTTAATTGAATAATTGCATCGATTTAATAAACGTATTCGATAATTGATAGTATTTGTATTCAATTAAGAAATATTGATCTATGATTAATGTACTGCGTGGAATTAAGTTTGAAATATTAGAGGCCTAATTTTAGTCTACTTTCCTACCCTTTTCTAAGGAAATGATGGGAAGAGAAAGTGGATTTGGCGGAGAAGGGGACGCATAGGAAGTGGGAATCTTCTTTCTGTGCATCTCATCTTCCGTTGATTAAGGGAAGGCAACGCATCTGCAGTTGTAGATGTCTATGGTCATCGGTCGCTTTGCTATTTCGGCGAATCCTAATGGCCGCTTGTTAGTTTGCCAATTGTCAGTATAAAAAATCGTCTTATTTGCTACATACGGAAGTTGCATACCAAAGAGGTTATACTGGCCAGTATGATTGCATTTAATGCGTATAAAAACAACGAATTTGCAGGGAGAGATATTAAAAGAAAATAGGACCAATAAAATTATTGTTCTCGTTAATTTTCTAGGTTTTTAATAATGAAGGTAAAACATAACTTGCTAGTTAACATTTGAACACACCGACTAAAAACAGATATTCTGGCTGTCGAGTGATTCTTTTTTTAGCACCATATATGAACAACTCCAATACGATGCTACATGAAATATAGACTTTAGATAATAAAACCAACAATACAAAACAATGGTAATATACAACAGAAAAATATATAGTTATTTTACCAATTACACCACTAGTCCTTCCAAACATTTGTATACCGCCTCTGTCTCTAGTTAATAGGCGAAGTCTGTCTCTAGTTAATTTTACGCTAAGAACTCAATTACAATATATATTTTTTTTATTTCTAAATGTATTTAATTATCAAGAGTACAGGAACGCGAAAGTATCGCGAACTTGACTCAATTCTTTTTCGGGCCAAGTTTATTTTTAGCCTGTGGCAGCCGCTCGAAATTTTTTTTACCGCCCTTTTTATGGATGTTTATTCTCGCGCGGATAAAATGTGGGACGTGAACTTGCTCTCTTTTTTATGCGACGTTATTTTGCAATTTTTTAAAAATGCTTTGAGTCATTGCTCATACTTTTGGAAGACTAAAGATTTACATTCATTTATACATATATCAGTGAATTATTAATTCCTCTGAATCTTCAGTTTCGGTTGAGAAAAAAAACAAAAGATCGCCTAGACTTTAACCCCCTTATTCCGAAAAAAAGTACTGCGATAAACGAGTACCAATAAGTCGTCAATTATACGATACTGAAAGAAATTCAGTACTTAATAAGAACGACCGGGGGTCACATAGGACCAAATTATGTATCATAAGAAGTACCAGGAACAAGGATGTGCTGTATTTTGGAATATATTTTATGAATGTACCAGTAGTAGAAAACACCAAAAGTAGAAACTACGACAGTAATAACGCTAATTCTCATTTCGGAATAAATCAGTAAATATTTTAAATAACCGAAGTAATAATTTATATTTTTTATGCTTAGGACATAAAGCTAGATTCACACATAACCTATTTAGTTACAAGTATGTTTCAGAAAGTTATTAATATAATATATTTTCCACGGATGATTTATTTCGAAGCTATTTAACCGTAAAACTAGTTGCCTGGTGCATCGCAAACTAGAAAAGCCCACGCTAGAAAAGTCTCCACAAAGTTGAACCTAAAACATTGCGTTATTCCTGCACGCCCATGGGTCAGTGGGCATCTGCAGGGGCATTCATGTGATGTTAATTTTTATATAATACTAGCTGTTGCTCGCGACTTCGTCCGCGTGGAATTTAAAAATATAGCCTATGTTACTCGGGGATAATGTAGCTTTCTAATGGTGAAAGAATTTTTGAAATCGGTCCAGTAGTTCTTGACTTATTTCAATACATACAGAAATACAGATTATCTCTTTATAATATTAGTATAGATATAGATAAATAAATTTGAACTAAGAGTGCTAACTATAATAGTTAATGTTTTAAATAAAAGTTAGTTTATGTCTATTATTATAAAAAGGAAATATTTGTATGTTTGTATGACTGTAATGAATGTAGTCAAAACTACTAGACTGATTTATTTATTTTTTTGCTATTAGCATCTTTAGAAAATTTAGAATAACAAAATGTTAATATTTATTTATTACTATTAAAGATTTGTTAAAAACGTTTGTTAAAATCATCTATAACCTATTTCCTTTGCTACGACATTAGGAAAATGTAAACGAAAAATAAAAACGTTTTAAAATCGTCTATAAAGGGTTGATGTAATATTTCTTAATAGAGCGATAATGGCCGGTGCCGGAATAATTTAGGCAAAAATTATGGACTATGCATATTTCATTCGGTTTTTTTAATCGCTGAAGCGCTTCATTTTTTATGTCGCTAATTACCGCTGGAGGGGTGGATTGTACGTGCCAGTTTTCGCAGCGCTATCTGCTGTTTGATTTTATTATTTGATTTAGTATTTTTAACGTCACATTAAATATACGGCCAACTTTTGGTGGCGCCTTCTTACCACAGCCTCTATGGTCATCCAATGGGACCCCGATTATGCTCAAAATGTAGAACGAGTAATATAGTAGGTATTGTTGAAAATTAAATTAATTACTGCAATTATGAACAACGTTTCAACTTACAAAATGTAACATTAAGCTGGCTACAAACAGTTTTTAACTGAACAGTTAAAACTGACGTACACACATCAATTTGAACTGCACAGTCGAACTGTACAGTTCACAGTTTTCTGTATACACGTCAGTTTTACGTGCGCAGTCGAAATGCACAATTAAAACTGCGCAGTTAAAACTGAGCGTCTGTAGCCGGCTTTACGCACAAGCCTCTTACACAAATTACAGCACACAGCGCTAAGAGCATATTTAATCATCGATAGCTACAATAACTTATGGTTTCCTGGTACGGAACCTTAGACCCCGGCTTACCGTATCAAAAGCATAAATTCTTTGCAATTTCTTCGTTGCGTGATCGAAATGTCTAGTTCCACTTTCTAACACGCGTGAAAGGTTTACACTGCTAGCCAATATTAGTGGCACAGTACCCATATTTAATTTACTTTGAATAATAATAAAAAAGTTGAATAATTTTAAAGGAAACAGTCATGGCATTTTTGTTAAATGTAAATTTATTATTATAGGAACATGCCTTGTAAGAAAATAATAGGCAGATACTACGAAATAATATTTGATTTTAATAATATCTCTTAATGCCCTCTATTATTTTATTTTTACTTAGATGATAATTTTTATAGATATTTTAGTTAAGACTTCACAACATTTTCGCCTTAAGAAACGAAATAAGATTTAATAAATGTTATTTTAACAACAGGAAGCGATAAAAGGCATAGAAGGATAAATTAAATGTTTACAGCAATTAAAATTATAAATTCGACTGTACTTGTGTTTGTATAAATAAATCTCGGTTCGTTTTCCTCTTGTCTGCCTGAAAAATAAATGTAATTATTTCTAAACATTTGCGATACTAGATGTTTCCTGCGACTTCAATCGCGCGTAATTAAAGAAACAAATAGCCTATATCAACAGGTGCCGGTGTAGTTTTCCAAGAGTGAAAAATTGTACCATCGCTTCATTACCTAGTTTGCTTTTCAATGCTAAAAAATAATCAAATCTTTCTTCTGTATAATATGACTAGCTGTTACAAGCGATATCGTTCCGCAGAATTGAAAAATAGCCTATGTTACTCAGTGATAACGTAGTTTTTTTTGGGTGAAATAATTTTTGAAATCGACCTAGTAGTTTTTGTGTTATTTCAAAGTATACAAAAATATAAAATAACAAATTTTTCGTATTAATAATATTTGTATAGGTTACAGTTAATAAAAATACATTTTTCATTAATTGTATATGGATGTTTTTGTCCTTATTTTCCTTCCCGAAATCAATTATTATGTCTGAGGACGCTAATGTACGCAGACGTATTTTTATTAATAGCTAGAAGTGTTATAATATAAAATGTTGGTCAACATGTGGGGATATAATTTGATGCCAAATACAAGATTTGTGCCGGAGGTAATATTTAAAAATTGAAGAAATGTGACTAATAATAGATATTAGTGAATTTTTAAATATTGTTAACTTATTAACACTTTGTTTTTAAAATAAATTTTGTCTAAAAATATTTTTGAAATGTTTTCTTTTTTGTTCTTACGTACCTTTTAAGGATACTTTTAATTTTTGTTATAAAGTCGAACTTGGATAAGCGAGACTCGGCAATATTAGTCTCGTTTATAGAGTTTTTTCACTAATCGTAGTTATTCGCTTATGGAGGTTTGGCTGTAATTTGCTTTCTGAATTATTTGTGGGTCCTATTTCAAAATAGTAATACTAAATGAACCAGTATCGAAGTTTCATAAAACGAATTCATCGTAACTTCATTAAAAATTAACTTTATAAAAGTATTTATCATTTGATAAAATAATAATTTAATTAAAAAATAAAATGTAGTTGTTTTTATGGCTATCATTATACTATTGCGTGTCTGAAGCAGTTTCTTTGCAATCGCACAGAACGAAGGGTTTTCAATAAAATATACCAGCGCGTATAAACTGTGAAGTCGAGATTGTGCTTAGATTACATTTTACATAAATGACATAGGTTATGTGTAATCAAATGTATGATATTTATTTATATCGTTAATATGGAATGTTGGACGTTCGGATAATTGATTAAATATCAATAAAGTATTAATTTTTGACAACCCTATTGTAAACTATCATAATGTACCTTCGAATATTCGCGTCTGTAATTTTAAGGAATTTTTGGTAACACTAAATAATTGGAATTGAAATTGCTATTTTTTTTACGTCCAACTAAAGCAAAATATTTTATCAAACATTATTTTATAATTACAATAAAACACCGATAAAAATTAACAATAATAAGTTCCCGCCATTTTCTCATAACTAGTATTTTCAAATAAAAGCAATAATTATTTAATTCGATAAACTATTTATAACTTTACACCATCATTAACTACCTATATTTTTTACCACAATTTACTTTATACCTAAAATACTCGCAAACACATAATAGTTCATAAAAACATAACGTGTGAGCTAAGTACAGTACTAAATAATATTAAGTTCCTATAATTTCGCCTTATCTGACATACGGGTCGAAAGCAATTTCTTTGCCATGGTGAAATTATAGGACGCCTAGTGCGAAACTTAACACCAAACACATATAATGTTGGCTACACACGTACCGTGCCGCCGGAGATATCGCCCCGACGGTGTGCAAACGCCTTATTTACTTGTCACATTACGTGTATTACTGCATTATAATGACGCTTAATTTATATAAAAATAAGACGTTAGTGAGGACATTCTAAATAGTTGGTAAGGTTTTAATTTGACTAGTTTTAATCTTTGAATCCGACAATTGTTGTAATTAAGGTGTTAATAATTAATTAATAATAATAAGAATATAATAACGTTACATATAAATCAAAATATGAGCAATAAAAGTGCTTGTAGTTAAAGGAATTAACAAATAGCTCAACTAAGTTTACTTATCAAAGGTAAATTGATAATCGGAATTACAGAATTCCTTCATTTAATAAACAAGACGATACTAGTCTCAATAAGTGCATTTACAACAAAATACCACGGTATTTATGACTCGTGACTTTGCTATAATGAAAAAAAGAATAGCCCGCTAGGCCGAAAGTTATCCACTACGACGTTACATCGATCAACCAACTGGCAATGAACTATTCACTTGTTACAGATCTTCATGCACAAGAACGCAATGCAGATGCACGCGCGCGAGCTGCAACGTGGTCTTGGTGGCGAGGTGAAGCCGCACCAATGCCAGCAGTGCCTCAAATCATTCAGCTCCAATCATCAGCTGGTCCAGCACATCAGGGTTCATACTGGAGAGAAGCCATACAAATGCTCATACTGTGACAGACGCTTTAAGCAGCTCAGCCATGTCCAGCAACATACCAGACTGCATACAGGTTAGTTTTTTGTTTTTAATGTTGTTTAATGTAACTGGCCAGTGTATTAATTCTGCCATATTTATATGGTAATTAAATAGATAACGGAGAAGTAAATAACGGTTAATTTTCTTTATTAATTACATCGAAAATTAATAGGTTTTATTTTAATTTTATATTAACAATATGTATATTTTATAACTACTTGTTAGTGCCTAATAAATAAATTAATATCAAGTTTTACTAATTTACATACATTTATTATTTTATATATTTTCCTGTTTTATATTTAAATAAAATAAATACTCCATAGAAGTAAACATATAATAAGGTAAATATAAGACTTATTCCTATTCGTCGAAACATTTATTTTTTATCTGTAAAAAAAGAAAAATCGCACGAATAACGACAACAGTATTCCAAATTTAAAATAGTCGTCGCGTTTTAAAACGTGTTCGCGCCGAGAAATAGTTTCGAATCGAAATTAGTAGCGCAACTCTCTGGAACAACTTTTATAATTAAAAACTACGTAACACCATTGGCGGCGAGTTTCCACGGGAAAAAACTCGCGATGCCGTATACGTGAAAAGCGGGAAAAAAAAATCGTCCAATGGTCGCTTGGTGCGCTGCGAGCGACCAATAGCCCCGCCCGTTTTACCAGAGAACGTAAATATACGTGGCTTAGAAAAAAAAATTCACGTGTTTTTTCCACGTTCTATCCAGCCAATGGGCGGCGCTAACGCCTGATTCGTATGCGCATCGTAATTCTTACTGTTTCCTAGTATTTTTTTAAACACAACACATTCTATTTACTTCCCGATCGTTAAAAGAGGTTTTATGTTGTTTAATCTAGTTTATGTTTTATTCAAACGTAGATTTATCTTAATATCTTTATTTTACTATCATTCACGCCTACTTGATTATGTATGATTGTTTTTACGTCACTAGAGATATCTAGCATTTGTCTATATATTTATCAATGTTTTAAAAGTATTCTAATAATAAATGGTACTTTAACAAAAAAGTGTCTAACAAACATACATCATAACTTTTGCATTTATATTAGTACTAGCTGTTGCTCGCGACTTCGTCCGCGTGAAATTAATTAATATAGCCTATATTACTCAGGCATAATGTAGCTTTCTAAAGGTGAAAGAATTTTTAAAGTCGGCAAAGTAGTTCTTGAGTTATTTCAATACAAAAAAATACAAAGTTTCTCTCTTTATAATATTAGTATAGATGATTAATATAAAATGTTTTTAATTTAAGACAAAACAATGTCTATACATTAAGTAAAAAACAAATAATACATATCTTTTTGCATACATAATACGATGTTAACAAACGAAGTGTTGCCAGTAGTAATTAAATATTTATACTCTATGGTCGCTAAATGCCGGCTGTCGGAATAATGAATTTTTTAATTATTGCAATTGTTACCTGCCAGTGTCCACACTAAACATGTCACTGGCCAACATGCACAGGGAGGGATTTTTTATTCAATAGTTCTATACTATAACTATTTTCATAATACAGTCGAGCCTGGATAAACGAGAGGCCAAGGGACCCCGATATTCGTGTCACCTAAAGAGGTTTCTCTCTAACCCGAGCTTATCGCTTACGGAGGTAGCTCGTCGGGGCCAGAGAATTACTCTCATTTATAGAGGCTTCTCGCTTATAAAAGTTTGACTGTATAACGTTAGTAGTAACACAACAATATTGTTTATTATAATATTGAAGATTTATATAAAAAAACCTTTGAGTGAATTTCGATTTTTTTAATTAATATCCACATGTCTAAAATACCAATGAATGTAATATTGTAATTTAATTTAGATAATATTGATAATGTTAATCAAATAATAATAAATAAATAAAAAATCTACATCGCTTTCAAATAACCTTAAAAGTTTATAGATAATAATCGAAGTACCAGATAATTATACATTTCTAAGAGAAAATGTATTAAATAGTACTCTGTAATACAATACGCATTATACCCAACAATTACACATGCGCTCTATAATTACAAAACACAGCCTTTCTATACCCTGTCATGAAAAACTGCATAATTTATTAAACGATTACATTTCTATTTTTAATTCTCATATTAATAAAAGTTTCCTTTCTGTCATTTAATTATTTATGAGGAAAAATATTAAATAATTAAAATAATTGTTATTGAATAAAAATAGCATTGTGGCTTGAAATGTAAAATTGTCCCTTTTAAGTATCTGTCATAACGTTCATTAAAGTTTAAAACAAATAAGAAACAATTAATTGACTTAAGAAAAACACAAGTTGTCACTTTCTATTAATTAAGAAATGAAAGAGAGTGGTGTTTCGAAAAATAAACCCCCCCAATTTGAATATAGAAACAAGTTATTCCGTTTCGTTTCACGCAATCGTTGGCCGAATGGAAAAAGTTGAGGCGATTTGTGTTTTTGTTTTTCCCGCCAATTATTTTCGAAGAGTTTGCATGACAATGGGACAAAAAAACCTTACGATTGTAAATGCCTCTCGGGCCGTTCACGACTTGTTTAACGGTAGAATAGGAAATGCGATAAAGGCGAGCAATCGTTTTCTACACTGCCAGTGTTTCTAGCGAAATGTTTCTTTCATTGTTACCTTATTTTATTTGTATTGGTTGAGAAAATGCTAATATTTGCTGTAACAACGCCGTCATGTTTATTATTAAGTTCATAATAGCATGGAAAACTTTGTATTTTTATATTTTTTGTATGTACTCAAGAACTACAGGGACGATTTCAAAAATTCTTTCACCTATATAACTATATTATCCCCGAGTAGAGACTATAATTTTTAATTACACGCGGACGTATTCGCGAACACGTCGCTACGAGCTAGTTACTAAATAATTTCCTTACTAAACTTAGCTTTCTTTATTAAAACACATAGGAAGTTATGGAACATAGAAAATATAATACTAATATAATTTTTTACACCTAGGACCTAACGTAGTTTTTGTTCCTAGCTATTCACAATCCGTTTCATACTTTTGAGGCCATATTAGTCTACTTAAACGATGATTCTATATTGTGTAATTAAACTAAGAACCAACGTTTGTATAGTATTCTATTTTATAATCTATCAGTAAATTAAAATTAAAATACTGAAGATACGCCATATCTCATATAATAAATCCAAAGTCTTTCTTATGTAAAAGTGGTATACCTATTTCACAAAATCTCCCCATTGTAGTCTCCCGAAGGGAGTTGGGATTTCTTTCTCCCGGACAGAATTTTCCATTAAAAATTTTTCGAAAATGATAAGATGGATTACGTGCTCGTATTACATGTTCCCTGAGGAGATTAACTTTATTGTGACCCCTTCATTTTTGAGGTTAGGTTTAGGGATTGTCATTAAATGTGAGTTTTCACTGCAGAAAAAGCTTTAACATTTATCGGTAGGTAACTAGCCCTGTTTTTAAAATATAAGGATAGAAAACTACGCTTTCAATGGATACCTTTTTTTATTCACAGTACAGTCATACCAAAATTACACCAAAATTGATTATGGAACCGTTAATTGGTCATTAAAAAGATTTTTTTATATTTCACATACTAAACGTACACTTCATTAGGGCTTCATTAGACAGAGTTCGCGATGGATAAACGGAGATTTTGCTTCGCAAGGACGTTTTTGGGTGACATCGGTCTAGTGAAGCCGTAGGCTAAGAGAGACTAAATCTAAACTAAACCAAACCAAACAACTGTGAATATAGCATGGAATTATTGAACCTTATTATTGACTAGCTTTTGAGCGCGAATTCGTCCGCGTGGAATTAAATAATGTAGCCTATGTTATTCGGGGATAATGTAGCTTTCTAATGGTGAAAGAACTTTTGAAATCTGCCCAGTAGTTCTTGAGTTATTTCAATACAAACAAAAATACAAAGTTTCTCTCTTTATAATATTAGTATAGATATAGATAACTTATTAGGACATAAAATCAAACATGGCGTCGACGTTTTTTTTGTTGAGATTTTATGGCCTGGAATGGCGTCGACGGGTATCAATAATCCGTTCGGATATTGCATTAGTTTAATTTGAAGGAAGTGCATTTTAGCGGTGCGCTGCGGTTGCCGTTGAGTGTTTCCGAACATGACCAGTTTTATATAAAACATTATAATATTTTGTGAAATATACTACTCATGTAATATGGTCATAATTGCTTCCTTTTATCTATATCTATATTTCCATCTCTTTACTGATATATATTATTGACTTTTCTTTGTCTGGTACAGTGTGCTCATCTCTTATATACCCTGCACGAATTCGCTATGTTCTTTCCACTAAGATATAGTATGACTGGTAGAGAATGCTACTAGGCGTTAAGTCCTCCTTGTACTAACATTGTGCTAAAGATTAAATAAATAAAATTAATAAATTGAGGTAAAATCTTGTGTATTATTCTCCAAATGAAGTAACAAAGATCTAAATTATACAGCATACGAAAGGGTCATTGACTGAACTGACAATGACGTTAGATATCTCACACGTGACATACACATGACTTATTAAATGTCATTATCAGTTTCATACATTTTTGTCGATTCCATCGATATCGAAAATCGAAAGTTACTTTGGGTAAGCCCCTATTTATACGTGACTCTACTTATATGTGTTTAAACAAATATTTTTGTATATTAACTAAAATAATGAAATACGCTTTGAAATAGAATTTGTTCATAAAAATTTAAATTAAAAATCATGAATAAAGCATGTAGTTATATCCAAAAGTGCGCATAGCAACTGACAGTAACGACATGCGAAATGGTACAGCGGCAATACCGCGTAAGTCATTCCACATTAACCGCTGACTCACTCCCATTAGCAGCATAAACTTCATTTAAACTTGCACCTCTCTACCTACGCCAGCGAGAGCCGGCTTGAACATGCAAATGAACCAACCCGCGGACCGTCAGCATCATCGGCCTTGCATCGCGGCGTCGCAATGATTCTATTGATTTTCACTAGGGGGCCACCTCCTCCCACCCGATCTCCTCCCAGCGCACGAGATGGACCCCGACCCCCTATATACCCACATAAGTGCGCGATACTGTAAATACTTGCCGCGTATCAGCCCCCAAATGGCGGGAAACGGCGCACAACTATTTGATAAACGCGCTCCGCCGACCGAACACAACATACATACAATGACGATGACGTCTGTATACCAATCGTTTTATAATACTGGCTGAAATACTTTTCATAAAAAGTACATTGGTATAAAACCTCCACAGAGTAAATTCATTAATACTGGCACAATTTAAAACAAAAAATACATTTGAGAAACGGTTATTAAAATATCTAGACGAAAATATCAAAGTAGTAGAACAGTAGGCATAATAAAATCGGTCTACGACTAAATTATAGCTAGGAGTCATCCCGACCATTGGCAAAATACAGTCGAATTTCCTTCACAAACAGTCTACTGTTTTTATTACTTTGAGGCGAATGGAAATTTCTAGCAAAATATTGTAAAAACAGAATAGTTACTGTCTAACTAAGTCTAAAGTAGATTTCCTGGGACTCAACTATTTGATAAGTATTACGAGTACATTGTAGTCGAGTACATGAACTTTTATCTTAATAGAAAACAATATAATAGAAAGTTTCAAATCTATTTCAATAACGGGACATTTAAAAGATTGTTATTAAAAAACAAACTTCGGCAAGAGTTTTACAAAAGGGCGAGACGAAGGTAAATTAGTGAAATATTTCCTTCAGAAATGGCCTTTGTTCGTAGAATCAGAATTTTTGCACCTTCTAGCGACTTTGTTCAATTTAATATTAAGTTGAGACGCCTCCGAGTGGAAGATCGGAGGAAAACTTCGAAGTCCACCTGGCCTTTTTTATCTTGACCTATCTCGTTGAAGTCAAAAAGTCGAGAAATATCTTCTTTGGTATCTTTACAGTTTCTCCCTTCTTTGTGTTTTAAATTAATATTCACTTCCAAAAAGTTAAGGATAATTTAAAATAAAATATTGTAAAAAGAAACTTTGTATTTTTGTATTTTTATATGTATTAAAATAACTCAAGAACTACTGGACCTATTTAAAAAAATCTTTCACCATTAGAAGTCTACATTATTCCCGATTAACATAGGCTATAATTTTTACAAAAAAGTCGCGAACTAACAGCTAGTTTTAAATACATAATTAACCGTTAAGTTACGTCTGTATAAGTTTTTCAGCTGTGGAAACCTCTTATTTATTTATACCAATTAAATAAAGTTTATTTTATAAATAAATATGTACATTGTATAAATGTTACTAAGAATTAAACTAATTGTATAGTGTTATAATTTTAGAAGTCATTCCTCTGCATGAAACCATACTGCTTTCAAATAAGTGCTAAGAAATGATCGATTGTTATTCGAACCATTTTATTTTATTTTAAGAAACAAATTAATATAAACATTAAGAAAACAGAAACATTTCTATCGGAAAAACAAATAAAAGCAATGTCCAATGAAAACAGACGTAATTTCAATGATTGGTTCAACTCGTAGTCCCTTTCAGTTATCTTTTTCTGACCTTTTTTCATTTTCCATTGCGTCTTTGTGCCGCCCTCCAGAAAAGAGGGCAAAGTATAACTCGAACAGTACATCTTGATCATTTAGATAAACGTAAAATTTAATGTCAGAACTTTTACGTCAGATAAGTTAGTTTAAGTTACGTTTGATTATTAAATAATAAGTAAAATATTCTGTTTATTTTTTTGAAATCTTGAACCTTTTATAAAAAAACATAAGTAATGTTTCTTAAACGCTTTGAAGGACAAAGACAATAATGTTTTAACACAAGTATTACGTCATTGCACAACTCAAAGGATCATAGAAGTTCAGCAAACAAATCGTGACAATAAAAATTTAATTAAATTGTAACTATCAAGATATTTTAGTCCTATAAAGAAGCCTGTTTACAGAAGCCGAGATGGAAAAAAGGATGTTTCGCGCGATCGGTTTTTATTTGATTTGCGCTCTGTTTGCGTCTAAATTAGTCCGCGCGGCTACCTCCACAACAAGGTTAGGTAGTGAGGAAAATTACCCTCGAATATTTACTCCTTAATTTCAATACGAATAGATTTTGGTGAAGTGTGATGTATGGAACATTTTATCGCCTTAATACTCTAAGGGCTTCATTAGACCAACTTCTCGATGGGCCTCTCCTGAGGCTGCCAGTGGTCGTTACGGAAGTTACTACCGTGCCCACAGCGCCCATAATATGGCTAAGAGGGAACAAGGTGTTTTTTAGGGCTTCATTGGATTAATGTCACGAATAAAACGGCCTTACGTTTCAAAATCTTAGTTTATGTCGCGAACTCGGTTTGATGAAGCCTACCGTAGTCGCCACACTTGTAGTCAGACTTCTTAAAGTCCCTCAGTGTATAGGTAGATATGTCGAAATGTACTTCATAAAAAACTAACTCACAGGAGTCACGGTTAACAGCTAGTAACTCTAAACTTTTATATTTCTTCCTTAAAACTTTTTTCTTCTAATTTAATTACTTGGTTTGTTTTTCAATGAAGTTAAGGTAAACGATACTGCATTAACCCTTGCTTTTTCAGAAACGATTTCACCAAGCTTTAAGTTATCTTTCAATTAGCGTTAAGGGTTGTAACCCCTTAAAATATTTTTAATATTAAAATTGTATTAATATCTATATCTATTTAAACTTACATAGTATTATATATGAATAAAAATGTAGTCAAATTATTACTACGCATATTTGAAATTTAAACATATTAAATTTTAGTTGATAAAATGATAGTATTTTTAAAAACAATTATCCATTGTTCACGATTTAGTCCGCATGGAAATAAAATATATAGCCTATGTTACTCGGGGATAATGTAGCTTTCTAATGATGAAAGAATTTTTCAAATCAGCCCAATAGTTCGGGAGTTATTTCAATACATACAAAAATATAAAAATACAAAGTTTTCATCTTTATAATATAAGTATAGATTTATAATTAGGCGTATAGGTATAATCAAATTGTATTTAAATTGATAAACGAAATAATATTGCTATA
>QDHC01004024.1:515407-539884 GCA_013186455.1 Papilio dardanus tibullus
AAAATTTTGAAATCGGCCCAGTAGTTCTTGAGTTATTTCAATACAAAGTTCTTTCTTTATAATATTAAAGTATAGATATAGATTTTGTTAATTCAAAATTAGCTTACCATAACTGTATTAAATACTAGCTGTAGAACGTGACTCCGTCTACACAGAACGGAAAACAAAAACAAAGTACCTAAGCCAGTGTTCTTCCAGACTGCGTTTTTTCGTGTAAAATTTCGTCAAGATTCGTCCAGCAGTTACAATATTAGTAAGATTTTCAATTTAAAAAGGAAAAAACAGAAAACGGTTTGCTTTTGTCTTTTATTCGAAATGTATAAGTTTCTATGTCTTTGTGCAGTTTTGTGAAGTTGCATTTTCTAAATCAACGTTTTAAAGATCATATCTAAACAGAAGGCTAACTCAGCGAAAGTGTTCGTTACATAATTTTCAAATGTAACATTTACTTTAGGATCGGTACTGCGCTTAGCTCTGAGTTAGACCCTTCTTACACAAAGCTACTCAAGTCTTCATTATAGTTTCCAAGCAACTTACGCGGTACCTATATCGTCGTATTTATAAATGACTAGCTGTTGTGCGTGACTTCGAATTAAATACCATAGATAATATAGCTTTCTAACGGTGAAAGAATTTTTGAAATCGGCTCCGTAGTTCTTGAGTTATTTCAAAACAAAAATACAAAGTTCCTCTCTTTATAATATTAGTATAGAATAATTACTTCTTGTGTATTTATAAACGAGTAATTACTTCTTGCTTCGAGCACTTTTAAATGAAGTAGTACCTTGAGCATAGAATAGTCTCATAAAGGTTTATGTTTGGCTACGCGACGTCGCCATAACATTAAAAACTGCTTAAAAACATTTTATTTAACAAACACATTATGAAATTAAATAAACTTTGACTTGAAATTGAATATTCTGATCTCGAAAAGATCTTTCACATTTCAACATAAATTCTACCAAAAACTACCAAAGAACGAAAAGTTTAAAACGAATCGTTTATGAATGTTTCATTAAAATAGAATCGAGATTATACTTTTTCTCGAATTTAAAACTGCACCGAAGTATGAATGGAATGAATAAAAATAATCGCCCGGCCGGGACTGATGCCTCCGCCATCCTCCTACTGTTCACACGATCTCAGTCTACTTAGGGTTGTCCAAAATTACAATTATTTTTTTTGTACCGATTAAAACATAGAGCTTATTACACTCAGATTCGTTTAATGGGCACCTAAACAGTCCCTTAGTATTTTACATACCAACATTTAATAACTTTCTTACTATACCTATCTATACTAATAAGATAAAGAAAGAAACTTTGTTTTTTTGTATGTATTGAAATAACTCAAGAACTATTCGGGCGATTTCAAAAATTCTTTCATCATTAGAAAGCTACATTATCCCCGAGTAACATAGGCTATATTATATAATTCAACGCAGATGAAGTCGCGCACAACAGCTAGTGTAAATATAAAAGTTTCCTCTAGCATCTCTAGCATTAGAAGCTTATTAGACAAGAGAATTAAACACACATAGGCCACTAAATGGTGTTAGGAACTATCACTTTGAAACGTATTATTTAATATTATAAAATACTCCGTTTAAATAGTTATAACTACGAGTACATTTACCGTAGTATGTGAACTAAGCTCACATTTAAATGATTAGAATTGTATGGAATAGTCCATGAGTAAGTAAAGTTAAGTTTTATTAAAAATAAGTTAGTATTGTAATGAACTTTGTTTTAAGTTTCGTAAATATAGTAGAAGTAAAAAAATCTTAAACTAAGATAAGAGTCCAGAACTAAGCGGTAAGTCGTTAGCAACCCTACCGTTTACCAGACGCTTGCTACCAACTTCGGGAAAACTTGCCAACTATAGTTTTGTTCTTTTTGCATTTTTCTCGACAACCAGTGTTTTTTTTTTTTACTTTTCCTTGCTACCATTACGACCGCTCGTTGAATATTTTTACTCCTCCGCAAGAAATCTTGTACCCTTTTCAGGAGTTTTCTACCTATCTTTCTTTTACAATTCTCGGAACAAAAGATGCAGTAGAGTAGTTGCATATTTTAAATTTTAAAACGCAATTTATTTTACTTTGAAATGTACAAGCCATTTTAATACTCTTATATATTTAGTCTACTTATTTGTTTTTTGTTACATTATATTAAAAACTAAACTATTTTGCCGATGTCATGCTTCTTTCCCTTTACAAATTAAAAGACGTTTTAGGTTAATGGACGCAACTACCTAGAACGGGTACCTAATTAGGTACTAAATATCAGTAATGTCATCTTACTATCTTTATGATTTTTAAATAGGGACAAATATTAATTTTTGTATGTTGCGATAGGCTTTAAAAGTTGTAAAATCTTATCCTTTTCGTAATTTTTATTTGAGTAATTTTAACTGTAATACCTACTCTATAGAATCTTTAGTCGTTGAAAACTCTTAAGTTTTTATTTGACCACTGAAGCATTCCTGAGATAGCGCCGAGGTGGAAATTAAAAAAAAGCACTTGAGAAAGAAATAAAGAACACCCGGTAAAAGTTCGTCCGGGACGCGGGAGCAGAGTTAAAGTAACATTTCTAACGATGATTTCTTTAAACTTTTAACGGGGTCCCGCAACTTTTTCTGTTATATTTAACTCGTATAAATACAAAATGCAATCGAAATTCGCATTTAATGCTTCGCGGGACGCCATTTTCAACGGACGATTTATTAAATTTAACAAAATGGCCGCCGGAATATGCGTACATTTACGAAAACGTCAATACCGACAAATTTCGCCCGCCCCGATGCAGGTGGAATACTATTATATTTTTTTCATGCCCACTGACCACCCCAAAATAGTTGGGGGCGAGGGGGAATAGTTGGGAGGGAATGCGTGACCTCAACCCCTCCCTTGTTCGCCACCCCACGACACCGCGGCGAGGTCGGCGGGGAGGCAGGAGGTAGGCGGACGAGGGGAGGTGCACTTACCATGTGTGCACGCAAATTCATGCCCAATAATTTAAATTTCCGATTGGTATGATTAATTCAAAATTAATGTTATGTATTTGTGAGCCCCGATATAAGTCGACCATTAAAGTGGAAACACTACTACGGGCATACATAATATTATGTGTGTGATAATTCGCGACTGAATATTTTAAAGTTATTTTATTCTCTAACATAACTTTAAAATATGTGTGATTTGATACCTATTTTGTTCTAAATACAAACTAAGAACACTAGTTGGTCTGAAATGTTATAAGCTTAACGGTCATTTTAGTAATGTAAGTGTAATTAATCTGTGATCACAAAAATTCAAGCATAAAATTGCAAAAGGAAAAATACAAAAAGAATTCTTTTATATTTTATTTAACCACATTGTTTTTAATGAGGGCAAATTCCGATAAATCTATGATTAAAATAATATTATTTTTTATAGTTATCAATTTATTAAAACGAAACGCGTCATTAACTGAGAAAACATGCGGTAAATATCCGTATAACAAGTCAAAATGGCGTAAGTCTGCGTTCTAAATTCAAAAATAAATTCGCAACATGCGCGCTCCGTTGGATCGTTGTGTTTTAAAATCGACATCAAGAATACTGCGTCGTAGTTTTTGCATTTTTGTATTCTTTACAATGCAGTTTTTTTATTTTAATCCGTTACTTTTTCTTCTTAATTTCATTTATAACGTGGCCAGTTTCTTATTATTTGTAACAATATATTATGTGTTTCCGACTGAATAAAATAATTTTAGTAATTGAATAGAAAATTATAATATATTTTAGTTCACATATTAAAATAACAAACAACATATTTTCCTAATAAGTATAAGTTAAGACATTATGGTAGATATCTACATATTTTTTTAGTTTTCGCTACTAAATTTCAACACAAAAAATGTACGATTTGCACGAAATATAATTTTGTTTATTTGTATTTTTTTCCGTAAGCAAAATCGGGTTTTAAGGCTACAAGAATGCTATACCTACGCGCAGTCAAAAGCCAGGATAGCTGGGAAGTAGTTTTGTATGTAAATCAAATGCGTAGGCAAAGCAACGAGAACGTAGCTTTTGTTGCACAGTTTTCGATAGGTACAGTTGGTTCCTTATAGAAAAAGTGCTATTGTTATCATCGAAATATTTAAAAAAAAATTACAATTTATAATCAAGATGATTTAATATTAATTGCGTTACGAGTTTTAGTTGTTTTGACTATAATTTCAAATATAAAAAATATACTGTTAAATACTTCGGTTCATTGTAATTCATAAAAATATATATTTTAATCGTTGTTCAAAAAGGTTTAGTTTATACATAAAGTGTCGTTTCATTTCTGTATCTGTGATTCTTACCAATGTTGCCAGAATAATTATTCTACTATAGTAAAAATAATTACAAAATTTCAGCACAAAATGGCATGCAAATTAACACACGATAAATGTTCTCAGAATCCGCTCAGATAGCATCCTTTAGCCGTTGAACATCGTTCGAACTGTGCTAAGGCAAACGCCTTTCCCTTCCTTACATTTATTCATAGAGAAATAACAAAAATAGCCATACAACAGCGTCCAATTTAACTTGCACCGCTCCGTCCCCCGCTCGTTACACAATTCGCGAGACCGGAGAGGTATTGCGCTAAAGCAGCAGGTCACTTTATAATGGTCGACTTAGCGCGTAGGTTGTATAGGTTGAAAAATGGTTGTCTGGCCACAATAGTATAAGGAACGGTGAACCCGGAAGAAATATTTTCTATGGCTAAGATTTAATCTGTTGTCCAGTTGGATCTTACAGATAATGTGCAAGCTTATCATTTTTTTTTAATTATATCTATACTAATATTATAAAAAGAGAAACTTTGTATCTTTGTATGTATTAAAATAACTCAAAAACTATTAGGCCGATTTAAAAAAATCTTTCACCGTTAGAAAGCTACGTTATCCCCGAGTAACATAGGCTATATTTTTTACTTCCGCGCAGACGAAGTCGCGAACAGCTAGTGTATTTACATTTTAAATAATGTAACTGGAACCAACCAATATACGGCCGAATTTTGAATCCCCACTCAAATATAAGCGTCGCTTAAAAAGTGGTGTCAAAATTAAACGAGATTGCCGTAGAATTTGGAGATTAAGCGTGGACTTAACATGTAAGACGCTCTGAAATATTTGACCGATAGTCTAATAAGAAAATTTAAATAGTCTAATAAGATTTTAACTTAAAATTTTTGAAGGCAATCCTCATTCACTTTTCATTTATTTTATTTACATAGCAAATATCAAATGTAAATTACTACATTTCGGATCTCGGTCAGTATTATTATTGTAAGTAAAAGACATACAAATGTAGACTATAACAACTTTAACTTTAGAAATAAAGCTCACCTTATTTTCTAGAATATTTATATTTTTTACTGTATAATAGAAATCCAATTAGAATTTCCTTCCCACTATAAAATAAATAATGTTATGGCTTTATTGGACCGATGTCACGCAAAAAACGTCCTTACCCCGTAGCAAATTTTCCATTTTTTCCGCGAACTCGGTCTAATAAAGCCATAGGGTTAGAAAATAATGCTTCCACACTTATAATAGTGTTGCCAAAATTGTAAGACAAAGTGTCTCCCGAATTTCTACCAATCGCGCAACTAAAGAATAACTTTTTGTTCTAAAATCCAAGATTTTTTTATCCGTCGGTGTTTAGATTTCAACCGTATATCTCGACCAATCACTGACGTTCGTGGTCTCGTAATATAAATTTAGGCAAAGGAATAGCATTCTGCCACCATTACTGTTTGGCCATGTAATAGTATAGTATATCCGCACTTTTAGCCAACTGGCCCAATAAAAGCCATGGGATATTTAGTATCAATAAATATGAGTACCGTTAGTGCCCGATTAGCTATACACGGATGGTAATATTTCTATGCGATTCGCCATGTCAATGGCAATCGTAATATATCTATCCCGCGCATTTAGATAGGGTCGCCATTTGCATTTCATTCTTTGGATGCATACTTGAATATTTGAATAATGTTGCCAGTCTTAAACCATCTTTGAAATCATAGATTAAAAATAAACTTTATTAGAAATATTGTTTTTAATTTAAAAGTAAAATCAAAAATATGAAAACATTACGCTTAGGTTACTTAGGTTATTCCTTCTCAACGACATATAATTTTTACGACACAATAGACGCGCTTAGCGAGCAATTTATGTTTCTGAGTACAGTTAAATTATGAAATTTCTAATTTATTTAATATGTTCCAAATTCAATTTAATAACAGTCTTATAAGAATAATTATTTACTTTGAAAATGTGACAGAAAACTTTACCGAAACGTGATACATTTCGTTATTTTAAAATAGTCGTTAAAATAATAACGACTTGCAAAATTAAAATTGCAAACCACTCCGAAGTGCTTAAAAGTTATTTTTAAAATTTGAAAATAAAAATCCATGAATATCATGCATTTTTAATTTACACTCTGTGACTATTTAATTTATTCAAATACATGAATATTTACTCGAAATACTAAAAAAAAGTCATGAATAACCACATTTTGATACTTGATATCAATAAAAAACTAAACATATTATAAATAAAAGTTTATAAATAGTCTCAATTTTATTAAGAAAATTTTCCATCGACATTTTTAATACATAACTATATACTCCATAAATACTATTAACAGTAAAGACGTATCTATCCATTTGAAAACATCCTAAATGGTAACCCTAATCTAGGAAATAATTCTACAATATCTTTCCTTACAAACGCGTGCGTATGTACGCATTCTTCTCACACACACAAACGCACACAGGCACGCACAAGGACTATGCAGAATATAAGTACACATATCTCTGTAATACGTCCGTGTGACGACGCTTGTGTGCGTAGGTGCAATGACCTATGCATTTGCTTGCAGTACAGGCTAAAAGTATGCGTTCACTTTATTATGGTTTTATTTTTAAAATGTTATAGTCCGGTCATCGCTTTCTTTCGTGTTGGGTTAGGTCGGGAGCTCGGTTTGGCACTCACCTATATCGGTTACGAGGTATCTAGAACGTTGTTCACCTAAAGTATTACGTATTTAAAAAATTCGCTCCACGAATACGCGACTTTTGTTTTTGTTTTTTTTTTTTAAACACAACTACATTATACAACAGAAAATAACATGCTGATATCCTTGTATAATATTTACTATTTAAGGTTTTTAAACTAGATTTAAAACGACAAAGATTCTAACCCAATTCCAATACAACTGAGCCTAGTTGCATGATATAAGTCCAAATTCTAACCTCAAAATATGGATCAATAATGATCTTACTATCTCAATTATTATTTCCAGGAGAACGGCCATACAAATGCCATCTACCGGACTGTGGGCGTGCGTTCATACAACTATCGAATCTACAACAGCATTTACGAAATCATGACGCCCAAGTCGAACGTGCGAAAAATCGACCCTTCCATTGTAACATATGCGGCAAGGGCTTTGCCACCGAAAGCAGTCTACGCACTCATACAGCCAAGGTTAGTATCAAAATATATTTAAAAAAAGTAAAAATTGCTGAAAGAATATTGGCTTTTGCTGAATATTTTTATTTCATCCAAATATTACCTACACTACACGACACTTCGAAAATTAATAATATATTTTTGAGATTTAGAACTTTTATTCAAATTATAAATGAAAATACTAAGTACTGAAGATCTATCATATTTCGCTGGGTTTCAGTTTGTATAAGGTAATATTTAAAACAAATATTAGATACAATGTTTTATAAAATAGTCAGGGCCTAGCAATAAAGTGTGTTTGGATTTCGTTTACTTATACAGAACCTGGCTAAGCGATAGTCTAAGGAACCGGGATATTTGTCTCACTTAAATCGTTTCTCCCTAATCAGAGTTTCTAGCTTATGTTGGTAGCACGTCGGAACCATAGAATGCTTCTCCTTTATCCAAGTTTGACTGTATTAAAAGCATTTTAAATATTTATATTTAATTTATTTTGTCGTAGATAAATAACGTATAAAAATATCAAATACAAGTTTCTTTGAGAAAGTGACACGAAACTTTTGCATTAGTGTAAACAAATTAACATAAAATTACCATAGCATTAAGAAATTTTATTAAAATTTTTATTTCAATCCGGTTAATTGAATCAGTTTTGATTATTTCCGTGTTATTTGGCATTCGATTATTATTATTATTTCTTTAAATGATTGTAACTCATTATGCTATGATTAGGAGCTGAGCGAAATACGAAAATCGAAGACAATGCTAGCCGGAACCACGGCGGCTATATCGAATGTATGTTATATTTAATATTAACTGATCTAAATTTTGATTTTTTAAGCTTAAATATACACATCGATTACATAAAAAATACTTTTTCAAAATAACGATTTTTCGCTCTAGCCAAATTTATAAAAAAAACATCAATTATCCAATCACGACCGTCTATTATTTTTGATTCCCCTTTGGCAAGTTTTTGTTTTCAAAATTATCTTAATGTTGTTTATTTGTATATTTTGTGTTGTATTATGAATGTATGCTAATATTTCGCCTATCCGCATCGCCACCGGGTGCTGAACAGGAGCTTCAGCTGCACCTTGGTGTTTTGCAGCAACACGCGGCGCTGATGATAGGGGGCGCGACCGCCACCCCTTGTCCGATTTGTCACAAAGTCGTATTCGGGGGCGAAGCCCTCGTCGAACACATGAAGAACACCCACAAGGACCCCAACGCGTCCGGCGTTGCGAGTAAGTGTCCTGACGTTCGGATACATTTTTACAATCCCGCCGGGATACTTTGCAAAAGGAATAAATTGCAAAAAAGGAGCTTCATCTATTTCGTATAGATCACGTTTCTTTTTGTGTCTTGGTCGTTTGTGTGTTTCATAGTTTTAATATTAGTTATAATTTAATCTTTTTTGTTTGAAGCGTCAAAATTAAAATGTGAAAGTACTTGAATAAAATAGAATTGTCCGTTTGATATCGCATTCTAAACAAGAAAGATTTATTAGTCCGTAAGCCGCGTCACTGGAAGTTTTAGCACTTAAAATGTTGTAGCGACAGAAACATTTGTTGTACTTCCAAAGAATTATTTAACATTGTAAAGATAAAAGCTTCCAGCTGGCGCAAAGCCATGAGGGGTGTTGGTTTTTACAAAATCAACTGTAAAAACACAAAAGTATCGTTTCCACAAACCTTATAGTTTTAAGTTCATCGAATAAGCTAAGAAACCATTCGAGGGAGCATCGTATTGTTCCTACATTAGTGGGGTAGTGTTTTGCAAACATTTCTCGCAACCAACGACAGATTCCTCGGATGGCGTTCCAACTTTATTATCATAACATGTTTTGTTTATATTTTAGCTAATGTTTTCGACGTTTCTAGAATTATATAGCATTCCGAGTCGGCGCAATTGTTACGATCGATTTGTTTTAGTTACGATTTCCCCATTAGCAATCAAAACAAGTTTTTGTTGTTTGAAATCCTTCGGAACGCGTCACCGTTTGGATTCTTCTTTATTTTACAGTCTTCTTAGCAAAATGAATAGGAGTCTTTTCTATCATTTTCTAGACCCTAGATAATTTACATTAAGTTAGTCTTAAGTCGTCAGTTATTCGACTAACATGACTAACCTGTTTTTTTCTTTTTTTTTCCCCTCCCCCCTTTAACCCACTAACCTGCCCATTCCTGGTGAAAATGGTAGGTCCACCCGCCACTTCACCGTACCCAGCGCAAGCTAAACCAATTGATCCTTATATAGCGAAGCGGCGGACTGCCAACCATCCGTGCCCCGTGTGCGGGAAGCATTACGTGAACGAAGGTTCCTTGAGAAAGCACCTCGCCTGTCACCCCGAGACCCAGCTCACAAGCAGCCTGCGAATGTGGCCGTGTTCTGTCTGCCAGGCCGTCTTTACACATGAAAATGGTAACTACAAACCTTTCTTCTTCCTCAATGTTTTAGTTCGCCTAAATAGTGTTCGTCATTTTTATACGAGGAGCTGCTTGTATAATGTTCACAATAATACCAAAAATTTTGCTATACTTATGACAAATTAAGAACAAAACCTTAATTATTTCTGCAGTTAGAATTATATTAAATTGTTATTTAAACTATTTCCAACATTTTGCAGGACTACTTTCCCATATGGAACACATGAGAATGGAACCTAAACATCAATTCGCCGCACAGTATGTACTATCCCGTGCGGCAGCCGAGCGCAGGGAACGGGACATTTTAGCCGCCGTGTCCGCCTCGGCCGGCGGCTCCGGCCTGCTCAACCTCGCCCCGCCCTCCCCCACGCACTCCGATTCGTCGTCCAACGGACGCCTGTCATCCTCCGCCGGCTCCGAAGCCGGGGCCACGGTCAATAAACTTACAGACTTGCTCAGATCCAACAACGGGCAAGCTTACGGTGATGAGAGAGTAGCGGCCATAGCGGCCGCCGCCGCCAACATGATGGCACAGCCCGGAGAAGGAGCGAACGCGGTGCAAGTAGCTGCAGCCAACTTAGTATCGGCGATGAGGCAGCAGTTAGCAAGAGAACCGCCGCCAGAGACACCAGCGCCCAACGAGGCGACACTCCGCATGCAACAGGCCGAAGCATTGCTCAGAAGTCAAGCGGAAGCTCTCAGATTGGCTGTGTCCCAAGCCGCCGCCGCTCATAACCCCGAACCGCCCAGTCCACTCCGACATAACGGAGGTTTCCCGACGCCAACTAACGACGCTAGTGGTCAGCTTTCACCCGAACTTGTGGAAGCGTTTCGAATCGCTCAAGAACAAAGATTGGAACAAGCGCTGCGATTACACGATCCTAGAATGCTTGGATTTAATATACCATCCCCGCAGCAGGTCGCTCAGCAGGCTGCTCAACAGGCAGCACAACAAGCTGCTCACCAAGCTGTCGCTGCTCAACATGCTGCTCAAGCTCAAGCCCAAGCACAGGCACAGGCACAAGCACAAGCACAAGCACAAGCACAAGCGCAAGCACAAGCGCAAGCACAAGCACAAGCACAAGCACAAGCACAAGCACAAGCACAAGCACAGGTGCAAGCGCAGGTTGCCCAACACATGCAGCAGTCCTCGCTGCAAATGGCGCAGGCGCAGGCGGCGCAGCAGGCCGCGCAGCAGGCGGTCCACCTCCAGCAAAACCCTCAGCCATGAAAATTCAGCTATTACTAATCCGACGTAATTTCGTTTCAGCGTTAAACAAAAATCAAACAGTTTAGTATACAAACCAAAAGTAAATAAGCTATATTTTCGGATGACAAATTTATTTTTTTTCGAAGCGAAGCGAAATCGCCTCAGATTGGTAATCGCTTTACGTTTTTTTACAACAGTTCAGTTATAAAAATTCAAAAGGAACAGCATTTCGTTTTATGAGTCGTTCGGAAATTATACAATGTTTGTCTATTAGTATTTTAGATAGGAATAACTGTTGTAAATAGAGAAACGTATAGTCAGGGACATTATTGTGTACGTGTAAATAAATAAAACTTAAAATTATAGTCAAATGAACAAAGTCGGAACAAGAAACTCGCCCGAACAAGTAATTAGAATTAGGGAGACCTGAGACAAATAATTTCAGTGCAATCTTCGATGGTTTACTCGTTTTGGTTATTAATGAGTGTTTATTATTGAAATATATTTATTTTAAATAGCTTTACATTAGAGCGATGTATTTCTTAGCTTAGTACAAACTTTTGGATGTGCCAAACCGTTTATTTAGCACATTTCTCTCGCATTTTGCGAATTCTTTGCAATATTTAGTTTCTATAGATATTTTTATTATATTGTGTAATATTTAATACGTTTTTACTATTACTTTTTCATGCAATAACACGTCTTATGCTAGTCAAATTTAGAACGCACAAATATTCTATTATTTTTATGAAATTCAAAATTATTTTTATCTAATTTTCGGAGTTATTTGCTTTTATATTTTTAATTTATATTATTTTATAATAAATGCCATATTAGTACTAAAGCTGTACATAACTTAGGCATATTATTAAAGCTTTTATTATTAACATTATTATATTAATTTAATAATATTTTCAAGAAAGCAATTATTTACAGTTGTAAAAAGAATATATTAAACTTTTATTTTATCAGAAGACTGCCGTTACATTTGTGTAAAACTTTACTGCTATTAAATGAATAAATACTATAACAATGATTAAAGATTTTTGAATCGATTCTTGATTCAATCATCTTGACGTAACCGATATGTCGTCAGTCGAAAGTAATTTGTTAATTCGACAAACAAATAAAATGGAATACAGTTAACATTCTTTCCATCACCAGAATGTTACAATAGCCCACATATTTATTTTTCACTTCACAAAGTAAAATCTACAATAGCCCGATTGATCATTCTCATGATCATTTTAAAGCATTTCGCTTTACAAACGTTTGAAGCAATGCAACGCTTTAAATGTTGCCTCTACAATAGTTCCATAGTTCACAAGAATTGCAAAATCGGTACAACGAAATTGGAATACGTCTTTGCAGAACGGTGTACAATTTTGCAAACGGTGTACGTCTTTGCAGAACGGTGTACAATTTTGCAAACGGTGTACGTCTTTGCAGAACGGTGTACAAATTTGCAAAACGGTGAACGTCTTTGCAAAACGGTGTACGTCTTTGCAAAACGGTGTACGATTTTGTAATTTTTTCCAGTAAGAATGTCAAGTGTTGCCGAATATTAATTCTTTTAATATTATCATCATGTATTATAAATAAGTGACAATTAGCGTGTATAATATCGTATTTATACAATTTTATACACGTTATTTGTAATTATACGTATAATCGTAAAATAGGTAAGGTAATAAGTAAGCTGATTTAACGTACATAATTATTTCATTCTTGAATTAATATTGGTATCTCCTTGTCGTAGTAATGTATTGAGACCCTATCTTCCTGGTCGCAGGAGGCTTCAATGTTACAAAGCCAAGGGATATCAATTTAAGTAGGAAAAAATCACAATGCAATAGCCCAAAAAGATCTTTATTATTTTCGTCTTTCGGTTATGGAAGGGAGTTTTAATTGATGAGATTTTGTTTCAAGTTTTCGTAATTTAATTTTGAAATACAAAACTTTTCGGCAAATTTTTCTTATGATTTGGAATGAAACGGCCAGTTGTTGACGCGAAGGATTTACCCGATGAAGATTCATTTTTCTAGGAAACGTGAATATATATATCAGATTTATTATACGAATACGCAAAACAAATAAAAATTCGACTGACAAAAAATTCAAACGGCGAAATTAAACAGCAAAAATGTTTTGTTTTCGTCCGCAATGAAACACAAATGATTGCTATTTATGTAAAAATCTCCTGATAAATTTAATATATAAATAAATTTAATATAACAACAAAAGAAGTTCCTATGAATATTGTATAAATCGTATTGTTTTAAATTTAGGTCATAGTAGAAGGAAAATTTTATGGACGTTTGGTATTTTTAAAGTTATAATTAATATAACATCGTGTTAGGGAACTAGACTCGGTTGACTTCGAGTTGTACAAAAGTAAAAAAGAAGCACGGATCATGTATCCTAACATTAGATTAGAGCAAAAGTTACGTTTCCAAGAAAGTGTTCATGACATCACTTCTACATATTTGTCGCGGCACTAAAACTAGTTTTAATAATACTACTTAAAATTAAAAAATAAATTATATTTTCGACAGGATGGAAATTTTGCTACAGGATTTTTTGAATTAAACCAAAATTATTGATATAGGAAACCGAATGTAAGCAGGTCGCGCGGATATGTAGACGTAATTGTTTTTCTGTGATCATCGAAAAGGAATAGTTAATAAATAACATCGTGTCTGAAAGTTGTCAGAGGTTATGTTTAAGTTTTCGACGATTAACTTTTTTAACGTTGAAGAAAAATCGAAAAATTTTTTCTACATTTATTTTATGATAACAAAAAATTCTTAGATAAGCTGTGTAAATTTATGATAAAGCCTAACTAATAATAAATGAGCGAAAACAGCATCGCTTGTGTGAATATCGGGAAATATTTTGATGTCTTTTGAACGTAAAAGATTTCCTTAGATTCATACTTTAGTATCAATAGTACTGGATTTTGTTGAGAACAAAATTTCCCCGGCGGATGTTACCGAGTCCGCCCACTTCACTACAATGCACTGCTGGCTTGTTTACATTGTCTGATGGTTGTGACACATACTGTAACGTTATACTTTGATTGGCCATTTACAAATTATATTTTATAATTGATCATTGTTTTTACTAGTTAAGTTATCGAAAAACACCACTCAGAAAAAATATCTGCATAAAGAAATGAAATTCAAACAATTTAATTCATAAATATAACAAAACTAAAACATTTTTTTTAATGGAATTGACCATTTGTTGAATTAGAATGACATGAATTACACAATTAACAAGAAAAAAATTTTCTACATTTTTGAAAACCATTATTAAATACTCTCTTATTTAAATTCTTGAGGTTTATAAAATTGTCCTTTTTTTATGTTTTCTTTACTAAAAACGAACAGATGGTGTTTTTCGAAAAGTTGTTTTGAATTGTTACTCCCACTAAAGCTAGTGGGAAGAAGAAAAAAATTCAAATCCAACGAGGAATTTATAAGTTTTGTAACTGAAGTGTATTAAACACGTTCACTGCGAAACTGGGTCTAAAGCATCTTGTGCATGTCTGTTGTGCTAAAAAAATGTAACGTAGTACGGGGTCGAAAACACCTCGTACCACAGGAAAGAGTAAAACATCTTTTTCGCTGCGAACGTGTTTATTGAGTGCTTCCACTGGTGAAGTACTTGTATTCAAATCATATCATCAAAGTTACAAGTTTTTCAATGAAATACTTTCGCAATACATTTGCGATTACATTACATTCTTTATTTCATTAAATGACTGAAAAACTTTTACACATTTCCGCAATATTACACCGAAATGTTTAACACATTTCAAATTTTACTATTTTGTGTAAAAGTTTTACAGTAAAATTGTTAAGTTTTTAAAAAAATAACTTGCTGTTGATTTAAATTAAGCATCCTAATTGTCTGTTAAAGTTTTAATTTTGAAGCTTTTTCGTTTTCGTTGTTTGTATTGGGCTTGTTTTATTAAATATTTAGTCAAATATACAAGTTTATTCGTAATTATAAGGTAGTCAGGATAGCCAGGTTTTCAATTTATATCTCACATAGTAGTTATTACATGTATCTTCTTATGTAAGTTAGTATAATTAATGTAATGTAATTCGGGGACTCATTTATAAAAATCAAACGAAATGGATAAAAAAACATTCAACGAATTTGCAATTTTTATAAACGGGTCCTAACATAGACTAAGTAAGCTTATTAAATGCTCTGAACGATTGCTTAGTCTATGTTATAAGTAGTAAACAACGAAAAAAAACATAAATACAAAAAAAAATCTGTGTACTTATTAAATGTCATAGATAATGCGGTTTATATCGGTGTTTTGTATAGGGATACTTACTGTCCCAAAGATGTGTCACAACCATTTCTGAGATGAAAACACTTTTTATGTAATTTTCGAAAATGCTAACCATGTAAAACATTTTGAAAACAAATTGAATTATAAAATTGTCTAGGCGAACAAAATCACTTCAAAAAAGGTAACATGTTTGTTACAATTTAAAATTGGCCAGCGGTGCATTTATTTTTCGTCTATGTTATTGTATGCCTAGCCTCTGTAATGTCACATAAGGCAATTTTCGTTGTATTGTGTAATTTCATTTTCAAAACATATACACATTTATCCAAACCAATTTCAATTTTGTGTACATTTTTTGGAATTGTTTACAAGTTTACACTGTTTAGAGGAGAAAAAACAATAATGTGTAATTATTTTCGCAATTTTGTACACGATAATCCGACTTTTTGAATCATTGTATTCTAGTCTTTATTTATTTTTGTAAATTTTCTTATTATTCTGATAGTGTCGTGATTGGTTTTTGAGGAAAGAAAAAAATGTATAAATGAAAGAACACTTGAAAATGTAAATTAAATTGGAAACGATTAAGTGTAAAATAAATTCAAAATTAAGTAAAAATATATTTCGGCGTATAAAATTGTAAAATTCGTTTTAGACACTAGAATAAAATATGATTAGGTAGAAGTCAAAATTCATGTTTGGCAAATATTATGTAAACAATATAAATAAAAGAAAAAACTGTAAATAATTTTAGAGATGTGACGTGATATTAATAATAGACAGGGAGATGGCTCAAGCTGTCGTATTTGTTCTAAAATAGCTTTTATAGCGACGCAATAAGGTTGAAGACGGCTTGAGCTGTGATCTGTTACTACCTAATCAATGTAAGTGCGAGGGTTTCTGGAAGCTAACTGGAAGATATCTTTAGCCGCAAACACGTAAGAAAATATGCCATTTATAAGAAGTGTTAAAAAATATGAAATTTCGTTAGGGTTTGTCTACTTAATTATTATTTTTTTTACAAAATTCAAACGAACTTGACGTTTAAATTTTGAGTCCGTATGTGAATTTGAAAAAAAAAGCATCTTAAATCTACTTTAACTAATAGAGTATTTTGTTAACTTACTACAAAAGCATTTAATATTTTTCTTCATTGTATTTGAAATGCTAGATTGTACGTGTATCGGTTTATAGAAATTTTTATGAAAAGAATAAGCATTCCGGGTCCCCTCGCTTCAAGGTGAAATGAACCTTATCGTACGTAAATACGTTTTGGAATTAAATAACTAGATTTTAACAGAAACACGACAGTTCAATGTTCTTGTTTTTAGTTAGATTGTATTTTTGTATAGAGTTATTTACCCAATTATGATTTTAATTAATTTAATTATTAATTAATTAGATATAAATCGATGCCATGTTTTATTTTTACTAATTATTTCAGTGTTAGATGCTGTAATGTGTTTATTGAATATTATATTTTTTATATAAAAGTTATTTTTTTTGTACTCTGTACGTAGTCAAATCGTACGAAATGCTATGTAATTAATAGTTAAGTTTTAGCGTTGAATTATTTTAAGCGATATTTTTTAATGTCTACTGTTTATCGAACAAAAGATTTAACAAACATTTTAGTTTTTTTTTTATAAACGATGATTTTATTTTTAACAACGGGAAATGCTTATTGTGTCATTAAAATGAGAATAGTAACTATTATCGCCGAAACGGTTAGCTATAATTATTTTAAAAAATAAAAAAGGATGATTTAAAAACCGTGTTTTTTTACACCCTGCGATTAAAAATTCGAATGTATCCTATTTTATATTTAAATCAAATCAAAAGCCTGGACAGAATTTATAAAATAACACATAATAAGATAACACTTATCTTAATAAACTGCGTCATACGTGACACGCTACTACCTGTAAAGAAATACCCTATTTTACTTAAAATGTAATCAAAGTACTGAAATCAAGCGACCCCGAGTATTTTTATTCGTATTTCGATTTTGTCATTTCTAAGTTTATATACAAAGATCTGAAACTTCCGCCATCTAGCGCTGAATAGAATGACTACTTTTATTCAATGTTGGAATAACTACTTAATATTGAATTTACCAGAAAAATTATAATAAAACAGAATAATTACTAATAGTATAGTATAGGTATGATACGACAATGACAACAAAATGAAAAGTATACAGTTTGTATAATATAATCCAATCAGAAACTGTTATGTTATTCGAAATATTTTATAGTATAGATAAATAAAAAAATAAGTCATTTTATATCAAAAGTAAAGCAAAAAAGATAAAGTTATTTACAAAATAATTATAAAAAAAGCGCCATCTTGTCAAATTATATTCTAATACTTAGTCATGATGGTTGCACCATCTAGTTTTTGTGTAATAAACTAACTTACATCTGTTTGATTGCATATAACCCACAATAGATGGCGTTTTTGTTAATGTCAACAAATTCTAACAAGTCAAACGTTTCTATGGTTGACTCATAGATGGCTCTCAACTGCTGTCTTAGTGTTATTCGCTAGAAAATACTTAAAATAATTTAAAGCAAATAGGCATTCAGGTTTTTCTTAACAAAAAATACCTTAAATACAGTTTTAAATAATAATAATAATGCAATTATTGTGAGATTCATGCAAGGTAGATTGTATTAGAGTGGTAGAGGTCGTAATAACATATTTTGCACGAATAGGTCGGGTCGACCGGTGAAATATCACAACCGCACAGAAGACAGGTGTGAAATGGAAGCAATTTTGTGTTACGTCTGATGAGTGTGGTGGAGTCCTAATTTTAGCCTACTTTCCTTTCCCCCCTTTTCCTATAAGGAAATAATGGTAAGAGGAAGTGAATTTGGCGGAGGGGAGGAATAGGAAGGAGGAATCCTCGTTCTGTTCGTCCTACCATACGTTGATTAAGGGTAGACAATGCTTTTGCAGATGTCTATAGGGCAGCGGTCGTTTCGCTATTCGAATCCTGGTGGCCGCTAGTTCGATTGCCAACCTTATAGTGCAAAAAAATGTATCGAAACATTACTAGCAATTATAATCTTAGTCTGTCGGCGTTTTGCGTTCAACCCCCTTCCTTTATAAGATAATGTCTCGACAATTAATATTGCCGGTCAGCACACTCGTTGCGGACTGTAAGCTAAGCGCGATAATTATTATAATATGTATTAAAAATAAATCGCTTAGCGAATGAAATATGAAAAAAATTAAAACGCCGATACGTGCGTTGCGCTTAGAAGCCTGATGTCTTGGGATAATGTTATATGGAAAAGGATTGTTTATTAATTGTTTTATAATTTATTTACTATATTTTTGACTTTAATATTAATGTAGGTCGACTCATGATGGGCCTTATTTCAGTAACTCCACGAGTAATGCGTATTTTGCGAGACTTCACACATATCTTTGAATTTCTTCGCCAATATGTGCAGGTTGCATACCGATTCACGATGTTTTCCTCCACCTTAAGAGAACAGGTTGTATTACTTAAAAAGTAATACAAGCTCTGTATGACATCTAATTTAAAATTAAGTACAGTTTTATTTTTTATATATTTTCTAGACGTCGCAATAGAGCTTTAGCGACGCCGACTCCGCCAACGCAAAAATGTTTTATTTTGAAGTTAAGCGTAAAGTCAATTGTATTAGTTTTGTACGTGTGCTTGGTCCGTTTATTTCTAATGAATAGAATAATTTATATTTCACCCAAATCATGTTTATAGATTGATCTGTTTGGTATAATGTTTACTTCTGATAACAATACAGTATTATAAAATAACCTTTTAATGTTTTTTTTGTCCGAATTTATTTTTTAAGAGCAGTCTCCACACTAACGGGGCGAGATGCGACGTTCGCGTGTAGCTCTTATCACTAAGAATACGTTAACTACATTTTTTTCCCGCGCTTTTTCATAGCAGCCGCATGTAATTTTCATTCCACGTTACCGCTTTTTCACAACCCAGGGGCGCTACACATCGTCGTTTTTTGTTTTATTATTTTCTTGCCTTTTTTTAAAATTCGAAACACTTTTGCATTGAATCGTATTGAAAGAATATGCGTGTGTTTTTGTTCGGTTTGTATGTTGATATGTTTATATTTTTTCTGTAGATTTACTACGTTTCTGTGAAGATCTATTTCTCAGCTTAATTACTTTATAAATAGTTAGGTTCAAATGTTGTCATTTTTTTAATATTATAAAATGGAAATCGACCAAGCGGCCACCTGTATTAGCTGAAATACCTTCGCTATTTACCTACCGCTACCGCTGCCCATAGACATCTGCAATTGCAGATGCGTTGCCTACCCTTAATCTACGGAAGACACATAGCGAGAGGATAATTCCTCTTCCTGTATAATTAAATGAAATTAAATTAAATCATTTATGAATAAAGTAACACTGTTTTTTTACATATTTGGTAGATACTGAATGCATTTTTTCCTGTAATTACTTTTGTATGCTTCAAATACCAAAAACAGACGTGATGTTTCATTAGTTTAACACGCACTTAAGTTATCAAATTACCTAGCAAATTGGTGCTTATTGGCCTGGCTTGTAATCAAAGTTTGCAATAAGTTCAGAGAGATTTTGTTATTATTTTTATATCATACTAGCTGTTGTGCGCGACTTTGTCTGCGTGGAATTAAATAATACAGCTTATGTTACTCGGGGATAATGTAGCTTTCTAATGGTGAAAGAATTTTCGTAATCGGCCCAATCGTTTTTGAGGTTTTTCAATACATACAAAAATACAAAGTTTTTCTCTTTATAATATTAATATAGTTTATATGATAAGTACAAATTTTAATGTCCGTATAATCTTGTATACTCGCTTCAATACAAGTTTTTTATAATAACGTATATCTTTAATTATTTCCAGTGACCTTAAAATCTTAAAAATATTTTTTTTAAATACAAGGTTGACGATTCCTGGGTTTTTTTCCACGCCCAGATATCCACGCTCGATGGTTTTCTAACAAATAAGCGTATTGCCATCGACTATTAAAATCTCCACGCTAATTAACGCTAGAAAAAACCCAACCCCATTGATGATAGTTAGACGATAACATACTTTATTATGTACAGGTTAAAGGTAAAAATCACTTAACAGGAATAACGGTTGTTTGGTTATTTATGTAATTGGCGGGAAGTCTTAAAAGGGCACTGACTTTATTTTCTTCTGTATAAAGATTTCACTTTAACGTATTATCTTAAGAATTATTAACTTAAGTAACTAAGTATTAAAAATGTATAAATGAAAGTGTAACAATTATAAAAAACAAAATTAAAGGAGATTCAAGGCTTAGAGAATTTTCATGTAACTTAATTTTTTACTAACAGCCTACAGGTCTTCATTTTGGAAGACATTGACCTCTAGGACTTTAATACAATGGACAGGCAAGAAACCGTGATATTTTGTGTCAACTTGTTTTTCGCTATTTTGGCCCTGACGGTAGAGGTGTTAGGTGCTCAATTTGTAGTAAAATTATAAAAAGAGAAACTTTGTATTTTTGTATTTTTATATTTTTGTATATATTGAAATAACTCAAAAACTACTGGACTGATTTCAATAATTCTTTCGCCATTAGAAAGCCACACTATCCCCGAGTAATTATATGTTTTAATTCCTCACGGATTATGTCGCGGACAACAGCTAGTCTAATAATAATAGAAATACAATTTTAACTGGCAGTACCATTATCAGCCGTTTTAATTAGGATCAAAACAAAAGCAATTATTTACAAACGTCATGTCTAGCAATATCTATAAATGTAAATGGATTACAACTAAAAAAAACAATAACATTCCATTTTTAAAATCTTGTTTATAACCAGCCAAGGCAACAATGTAAAACAGTAAAAAAGCAAGACTAGAAAGTAGCTTGTGAAGATAGAATTTATGCCATTTACGAGTAAATAAAAAGTAGTTATATTTTGATTATTTATTTATGCACATCTTTCTTGATTAAACTTTCGATAAATTTAACGCTGAATTGAAACTCTTTGTTAATCTGACAGTTTGACAGGCACGCAACGCGTCAGACTCAACGTCAGATGTCAGAATAGACAAATGAAACCAGACATCGTATGCGTGAAGTAAAAATATACATACATAGTAAGTAGCCTATGTGGTCTTCCAAACTATGTTCTACATCTGTGGAAAATTTCATTGCCGTCTGTTCAGTCTTTTGTTATACTATAAGGTGGCAAACGAGTTAGTGGCCACTTGCATTCGCCGAAACAGCAAAGCGACCGCTGCCAATAGACACCCGCAATTGCAGAAGCGTTGCCTACCCTTAATCTACGGAGGAGACGCTCAGACGTCCTCTCCTACACCAAATCCACTTCCTTTTGTTGTAAAAACATGGTGGTAAGGAAATGTAGAATAAAATTAGGCCTCTGGCACCACACTCGTCAGACGAAACACGGAATAGCTTCCATTTGAAGCCTGTCTTCTGTGTGGTCGTGGTATTTCACCGGGTGAACCGGCCAATTCGTACGAAGATCTTAAAGCGGGCTCTACCACTGTGATACCTCCAGTCTAATATACTCGTACATCCATCCGTTGTTACGTTTATAATATTAGTAAGAAATAAAATTATACTGGTACATTCATAAAATTTATTCCAAAATACATCTTTGTTCCTGGTACTTCTTATGATACATAATTTGGTTCAATAAGATCCCTGATCTTATTTAGTTCCGAGTGTCCTCCAGTATCGTATAATCGACGACTTATTGCTCTTCGTTTATCGCAGTACTTTATATATCTTTTCGGAATAAGGGGTAAAGGTTTAAATGTCTTATCAGACATGGCCAGTAGTTACATTTGGTTCTATCAACATTTCATATAAAAAGGTCGCGTGATAAACAACCAAAGATGTTTTTTTTTATCGTTAAGTATTGCTATTAGCATTTTATCGGGTAATATATTTAAAAAATAACGTATTTTTTTAATTAAAATGTAAAATAGCCTTAAAGAGTTTGCGTGCGTTTATCAGATATTAGTCTTTAAACAACACGTTGGTTACTTTGTGTGAATTGATCAATTATAATATTAACAAGGTTGAAAACTTCCTGCTAGTTTGGACTCAGTAACGTTTAATTATTACTCAAGTAATACTAGTCTTACTCAAGTAATCTTCGTTGACTAGACTGTTATGTAAAAAACACACACGGGTCTGTTCTCAATAAAAGTGATTTTATCTTACGAGAAGAACTAAATATTTATCTAAACATTGAAGGACGGCTCTCGAATACCTCAAAAAATGAGACGTCAATCTTATAGATCGGAATCCGAAAAGCAGCAGACCTCACTTATATTCAAAAACTTAAATATGACTAGCTGTTGTGCGCGTCTTCATCCGCGTGGAATTAAATAATATAGCCTATGTTACTCGGGGATAATGTAGCTTTCGTATGGTGAAAGAATTTTTGAAATCAATTCAGTAGTTCTTGAGTTATTTCAATACAAACAAAAATACAAAAAATCAAAAATACAAAGTTTCTCTCTTTATAATATTAGTATAGATTAGATAGGACTCGTATGTAAGAGTACTATAAGTCAATGGCCATTAGTTATCTTGTCCAGTTGGGCAGTTTCGCGCAATCACGCGTTAAAGTTGCAGTAAATATTACTGAAGTTAACTTACATTCACAAAGCTGATTTTCACATATAATGCTGAAAGGACTATGACAATATCCCTTGCGAGGAGGCACACACTTTGGATGTGGCAAACAGCTTCCCAGACAATTTATTATTCCGCGCGGCTAAGGATTCTTCCTTGATTTAAGGAACTTTGATTGTAAATTGAGGGAATCAAAATCAAGGGAAGTTTAGTTTAATAGTTGTATAATAGGTTTGTTGAAAAAATAATATATTTCATTTTACATAAATCATCATCCTGATGGTCCTGGGGAGGATGATGATGACCATAGGAATGGAGGGTCGGCACAGTATGTAGGGAGGTAATGCTCCATACTTCTCTATCAGGCGTCATATCTAAATTCATCCTTTATACAATTTGACGTCAGTTTATAATATGATTAGGAAGATTAAAAACTAACATAGTTTACAATCTGACGGTTACGTTTAATTGTCTATCGCAATGTGTAACGTAATATGCATTTTTATTTTTGCACCTAACTGTACTTATGCCCTTAACTGTACTAAATTATTATAATATATGCGACTGAAACAGGTGCAAATATAATAAAAAAAACACATCAAGCTTTACTTAAGTTTTACAATAAACGAGGTAAACGTGACTTTTAACTTATAAACATTTATTGTTCTGTGTTATTTTTTGAAAAGAAAGTGGCATAATGTTTTAAATACAAGTTTAACGACGGTGGAAATTCACAGTATTTGAAAATAAGACGAGTATAAATTGTTAAATGTTAATTTATCAAAGTCAAAAACAACACAAGTAAACGTAAAGTATAAAGACAAAGTGTTATTCCTAGAACACAACAATATTCTATTTGTGTGCAAGAATCTGACCGATCTGACAATAAGCAATAATTAAATAATCTTAGGCTATTTGTACACAAGGCTACCCAAGTCTGCAACATTAGTGTCTAAGCGACTTGCAATACAATCTATACTAATATTATAAAGAGAGAAACTTTGTAATTTTGTATGTATTGAAATAACTCAATAACTACTGGGTCGATTTCAAAAGTTTTTTCACTATTAGAAAGCTACATTATTGCCGAGTAAGAGGCTATATTATTTAGTGCCACGCGGGCCAAGTCGCGAGCAACAGCTATTCTCATATGTAGTGGTTCCGTTCCGGGGAGCCGTGCGGGGAGCCCAATCAACCAAGGCCTCTTATTCATCATCACCACCAGTCAGCAACCATCCAATCCAGTCCACTTTATCTAATAGTAGCTGACGCATACATTTTAACGAATGTGATGAGATCGGAAGCCTGGTACACGCCAGGATAGTATTTTAGACAAGTAGCACATAATTTAAAAA
>QDHC01004024.1:549419-560923 GCA_013186455.1 Papilio dardanus tibullus
GTAGCAATGTTTGAAACATAACAGACATATTTTTTTACTTTATTTTATCAATAAGGAATACATTCGAACCTGGATGTGTGTCGAAGGGACCGCGATATTTGTCTCACTTATAAAGGTTTATCGCTTATCCAGGTCCGTAGTTTGATTTACAGATTAAAACATTTCGCCAAACTGCCATGACAATGTGCATGCAATTAAATTGTACACTTTCAAGACTCTGGACAAAACTGGCCTAGATATTTTTCGTCTACCACCCTGAAGGAAAACTCGGTTTCTCCGTCGCCAGCCAACTCCGCCTCGCGATAAAAATGGACTTAGCAATAGCAAAATAGTTTATATCGCAAACTCAGTGTAATGAAGCCATAAGAAGTAAGTAGCACCTCCGAGCTATCGAATTTGGAACGATATTTAAACTTAGCCGCAATTAGTAACAAATAAAGTACTCGTAAACAGTTTAATATAGACTTTTATAATACTAAAAGAAAATTCAAATTAAGAATAATCGTCACCACAAACACATTAACTAATGTCGCCTCGGTCAAACAAAAGAACATCGGTTTCAGCCCAACTTGATGTTCGTAGTTTAAAAAATGTAACATATACCTACATTTTTAATAATATTTCACAAGGCCAAAGTCGTATGGCGTTATGTTTCAAAGAGAGTAGTACAGTAGGACAAAGCAGTACTGCTATTGTTTCAACGCATGGTGTGCGTTCAAGCAATTGCAGTACTGTACCATGCTACTGCTCTGTAACATTTTTCACACTTTTAATATTACGACGGAGTTTTAGAATTTTTTAAAAATAATGTAATAAAAAACATACCTGAATAAAATACAATTATATTAAATATTATCTTGTGAACACACACACACAATTTAAGTAAATAATGTACACCTTAGTTTAAATATTACATACAAATTACACAGTACATAAGCGTATATAAGACGCCATGTTGAAAATGTATTGGCGAGGAGGCGCGGAGGTGCGGCCTAGGAATTGCGTTCAGAAATCGATTACTCTACTTTTATAAGTTTTGAATTGTAAAAAAACAAAACCTAATTAAAATATTAAAATTAATATTAAAAATAAATAGGTAAAAATGATCTAATGATGTTAAGTGAAAAACGGCATTACGCCGCAACAAAATCTCCATTTTTATAAATTACGGTTGATATGAATTTGATTGGTGACGGTTTTATAAATTATTTTTCTTTGTTTCTTAATTTAAAGTTATATTATCCAACTTGTAAGTCCGATTTTACATTTGTCAAACAAAAAACGATTAAACATATTAAAAACTATGAAATGTAATGTCACGTAAATTATTAAATTATTTTCCTCAATATTTTTTCTAGAATTTAAAAACTATCGAATTTAGAACGCAAGATTTTCGGGGTTCACATATTGTTTAGGTTCGTAGATAAATTGCAAAATGTCAGACTATTTACTTCGTGAACAATATTAATAGAAATTTATTTGATTGTAGAAATATAAACAAGGACTATCGCTTTTCATTTTCATATAAGGTAAATGTTTTATATATCTATACTAATATTATAAAAAGAGAAACTTTGTATTTTTGTGTGTATTGAAATAATTCAAGATATACAGGACCGATTTCAAAAATTCTTTCACCATTACAAAGCTACATTACCCCCGAGTTACATAGGCTATATTATTTAATTCCACGCGGACGAAGTCGCGAGCAACAGCTAGTTTTCTATCATTTCTATTACCGGAAACGGAGATTTTTCTTCGCCGTAAGACCGTTTTTTGCGTGACATCGTTCTAATAAAGTCCTAGGGTAAGAACTAATTAATGAACAATTTTAAATGATATTAAACATACATTGGATTTAATCTTTTTTTCAGTAGTTTTTGTACCCTCTTGTGTTAATTCGTGTTACTACTGTTTAAGTTTAGATTGTAGAATTTGTAACCTAGGGCTTCATTAGACCGATGTCAGGAAAAAACGGCCTTATGTCTAAACAAAATCTCCGTTTTTATCGCGAACTCAAAAATTCTTTCGGACGAAGTAGCGATCAAAGCTAGTAATTAATAAACAATTTTAATATCTTCATTTTAATTAAAATTGTCGTGGTAAATTTTCAACGAACTTCATTTATTTCAAGCAATGTAAAAAGAGACGATAATTCTCAATTCCCTTCGCAAGCAACGGTAGCAAAATGTCAGTGGTCAGCCGAGCGCGATGGGTAGACGCAATTAATGGCTATAGAAGACAATTAGCATGGTCAATACACATCTGATTAGCATTGGCATTGCATATAAAAAAGTATTCATTATCTAAGAATACGAAATGCAATGAGCTAGAGAATTCTAAACTGTATTCTTTTATTCTTTGACTTTAAAGAGACAGGATCTGTCACCAACAAACAATCAATTCTAAACTTGCTTACTTATGCTGTTATTGTTCAATATGCATTCATATTTTAATTCAATTTCAAGTGTCTGCATGATATTTGTCACCCCTACTAGTGGCAGATTTTTTACTACAATACAATGGCCCCTGGTTGCCTAGTCTATTTCTCCATAGTCCATAGTTCTTTCTAAGGTTATAGAGTTCCGTTGACGAGACTAACCATCAGTCTTGACAGACGAATGTATCAATTTCAATTACGTTTAATGTTAATACCACATAACCCTAACATAATTACAACAGTGGTAGAGCCCGCTTTAACAACTTAGCATGAATTGGCTTCGCCCGCTGATTTACCACGACCACACAGAAGACAGGCGCGAAATGGAAGCAATTCTGTGTTTCGCCTGACGAGTATGATGCCGGAGGATTAATTTTAGTCCTCTTTCCCGTCCTATCCTTTTCTTATAAGAATAGAATGGGAAGGCGAAGTGGATTGGCGGAGAGGGAACGCATAGAAAGAGGCGTTATCCTCTTGCTGTGCGTCTCCTCCTCTGTAGATTAAGGGTAGGCAACGCATTTGCAATTGCAAATGTCTATGGCAAGCGGTCGCTTTGCTTTTTCAGCGAATCCAGGTCACCGCTTGAATTTTTATCGGGCAGCGTTTTCGAGAGCTGGCATTTTACAGTGATCAAATGAGAGACGGAGTTAAAAAAGCGAAACGCCTTCGCTAAAAAAGCGTTCGTGTGAAGGCAGGCTTCCTATCAGCGCGGATGCTTCATATAAGTTGATATATTTTGTCGGTGCTGACGGACAGCGTACATAACACCTAAACCTATTTCTAAACTCATATTTATTCCGCTTTATTCCGAAACGAGAATCAGCGTTGTTACTGTTGTACTTTCTACGTTTAGTACTTGTACATTCATAAAATTTATTCCAATAGACATAACATCCTTGTTCCTGGTACTTCTTATGATCCAAAATTTGGTCGAATGAGACCCTTGGTCTATCTTATTTGGTTCCTAGTTTTCTCCAGTATCGTATAATCGGTATCGTATTATTGGCTCTCTTTTATCACAGTACTTTTTACATTTACAAATACAAATACAAATTTATTCGAAATAAGCGTGGTATAGATTTAGGAGTCTTTCAAAGCCTAGTACTAGTACAAAATGTAGAAATAAAGACGTTTTCTTTAAGTTAATTCAGTGAATCGAGGTTTCAAATTGCAATTATCAGTTCAGTTAGGCCATTCGTACACAAGGATACTCAAATCTGCGATTTTAGTTTCCAAGTAGCTTCAGTCACCAGTATCATATGTCACTGTGTGCAAAACTATATTACCGTATTTGCCAAAGTGGGCAATAACGCCCTCTAGTTCTCTAGTTGGAGGCCTAGAAGGTGGTAAGGGGCTCCGAAAAAATTAGGGGGCTCATGTCATTTAAGGTCTGTGATTTGTGACTTTAATTACTTGGAAATTCCAATTAATATAAAAACCAATGCCTACAAAACGTCGACAAGTGTTATTGGTTAATATTGAATAAAAGATAATTGTAAAGCTGCATTACCATTGCTCTTTCTGGTAAGAAATCTTGCTTAGAATGTAAGTTTAATTAAAATGTAAGCCAGATTAATATTATTGAGGTTATTCAGGTGAAAAAAATCAGGGGTGTTCTACAATATCTGTTTGTTAATGTAAATAGTAGGCAAAATAAGTTTGGGAACCTTTGCGCTATGAGATTCTATTGTCTAAATATTCTAGAGACTATAATCGGAGAATTTTGTTGCTTTGTATACAAAGGGCCTAATCCGAACGCTCACGTTAACTTCTATGTCAAATGTGACGTCTCAATATGAAGTTTTTTTACCTAAACATGCTGTGCTTAAGTTTTAATGATAGATAATTACACGTGCCAGGTGTTAGAGTAAGAAATCTTACCATGTTTAGTTTTATCAAATCAAAAATGTAAAAACTACAAGAATATTAGCTAAAGCTGATTTATTTGTAATTGTAAGATAAATTAACATTTATATTTCTAACTTTGAGTAGGCTTGTTTGTTGACACTTATTTTAGAATTTCGAAAAAATGTATAAAGTACTGCGATAAACGACGACCAATGAGTCGTCGATTATACGATTCTGGGGACACTCAGAACTAAATAGGATAGACCAGCTCTCATTCGACCAAATTATGTATCATAAGAAGTACCAGGAACAAGGATGTTCTGTATTTTGGAATAAATTTTATGAATGTACCAGTACCAAACGTAGAAAATATAACAGTAATAACGCTGATTCTCGTTACGGATTAAAGCGGTTAGATTTTTTAACTTGTAAAAGACTGAATTATAAATGAAACGAATCTTAATTTAAGCTTGTCCTTTTCCCACTTTACGTGACACCTTTTAATTTTGCAAATTGATCTAACTTCCATAATTTTAATCGTTACTCTCTTCTTTGTCATGTAACCTTTCTACGAATGTTATATATATTCTACAGCCAATGAAATTATCAAATTACTCATCTATACTAATATTATAAAGAAGAAAACTTTATATTTTTGTATGTATTGAAATAACTCAAGAACTACTGGGCCGATTTCAAAAATTCTTTCACCATTAGAAAGCTACATTATCCCCGAGTAATATAGGCTATATTTTTTAATTCCACGCGGACAAAGTCGAGAAAAACAGCTAGTTAAAAATATTTCTATATACAGTCCAAGCGAAAGTCCAAGGGAACACGATATTTGTCTCGCCCATAGAGGTTTCTCTCTAATCCGAGTTTCTCGCTTATGGAGGTAGCTCGACGGGACCATGGAATGACTCCCGCTTATACAGATTTGACTGTACTTTGTTTCTAGCTTCATTTTAACCCATTTTATTTTATCAATAAAATTGTCATGACAACGGAGCGTGGCTGCACGCGATATATTTTCTTCATAGGCGTTGAAATTGATAAAAAAATGTATCTATCAACAAAACTTTAAATCAACGACAAACGTTAAATGATTTATACGGAGTTAGAAAACATTGAATGTGGCAACTGCCTTTTGTTTGTAGGAATGTTTATTTCCCTAATGAATATTCCATGCTAAACGGTTGTGCAAAAAATCGTTTCTTTTGTACACTTTTTTCTAATTCATTTACGTTTTTGAACGAACAACGCACGATAGCGTTTTGTTTCATTTCAGTTATAAATAGAATATGTTTACTTGCGTTAATATTAGAAAGTTATATTGTAATGTTTGCCGAAATTAATAATTTCTTATCAGATTTTTTTATCATAAGCGGTAATTTTGGATGCATATATGTTTGAGGTTATCTCCAGAACGGTTTCACGGATATCGATGAAATTTCGGACAGATGTACGAGTAGAACGTAGCTTGGAAGAACACATAGGCTACTTAATATTTTTATTTAGTTCCACGTACACGGAGTCGGGAGCTACAGCTAGTTGTTTTTATCACCTTCTGTCCTACATGAACATATTATTAAGTGATAACAAAACGACGGGAAAATAATATAATATGCTTAATTATTTTCATGTTAGAAAATCAAATTAATTGTATTTGTAGTGACTTTACCTATTTTTTTTAATCGATCAAATCTCACCGCTCATGACAACCGCTTTATATGTGGCCATATAACCTGTTTTACGCACATACTTATTAAATTTAAATAAAACAATTAAGCTTTTAAATTAATTAATCAGCAGGTCTGCACTATTTTAATTAACAACGCCCCATAAATGGTTGATAATAAACAAACTAAAACAATATACAAATGTAGGCATTAAATTAATGGTCGTCCAATACCAAAATTTACTTAGAAATTACGAGTAGGCGGGGCATAATGTGGGCGTGTCTCTGGGGCGTGGTCTACCGGTCATTCAACTCCGGTTGTATGATATGTACGAGTATGATGGTATGTACCACCACCGGTTATGGTACCTTAGTACCTTGATTTGCAATTCAACGATATAGTTTGCAAGTTATTTTAACTTGAACTAAGCAAGTTGTTTTAGAGACGTTTGTTAAGTAATTTAAACCAAGTTTTGTGGTCTTCTTTAAGATTGTCCCTTCTTCCTTTGTTATTGTCTTGAACAAAATTGTTTTAACAGTACACTGTTTTTAGATAGTTAAGTTAAACATTTTTAACCAGTAATTATTTCCAACGTTCAGTATGAACTAAGACTCTCTTTTCACTAACGCGACCAAACATAGGACGCGCGCGTTTGCTTGATGTAACCATTTTACTGGGTATGACAAAATAAATGTAGTACCTCATAGTCCGAGTACCACTAATTTTTCCTATCTTGTCAACTTCCTTTTATTGCCTATCAACTAAATCTTCCTTTTCTTCGGAGTTTTATTGACATTTGAAGATTTTAAAATTATTTGCACCAGTGCCTTGGTGATCAGGAAACGTAGAAAGAGAAAGACATAGAACTGGCTATAGCGTATACGGTTGAGGACCAAAAATGCCTTAAACGTCATACGTATGTTGTGTGGATCACTTTACGGTTTTAAAGCAATAACATCATGTCTTAAGCCTTTGCTTGGGACGTAAGAATAATTACTTCACCGAAAATACGCTTAGAGCGCCAAAATACTATATGATACCTCATATTTGCTTGGGTTTTATTCTGGACCCAAACAAACAAAATCTTATACGGAGAAAGGCACCAACTATCTATGTCACTGTCTTTGTCACGTTACGTATATTTCGTATAAAGGTGTCTCAGTCGCTGACAGTATGACATGTCATATCTCATCTGCTTCTTTTAATCTATGTCAGGAAACAACTCAGTTGTCCGTCAGAGGACGTGCATGATGTAATTTATAGTAAATAATATTGTAAGCTATCATTATAAATGCATTTACGTGTTAATGTCGGTTTGTTCTTAAGACAAAGTGGCTGTTAAAGGAAAGGTTACGAAATATATTATTACATCCGTCTTAATAAAGAATATTCAATTCAATAATTGTGATTAATTTAGAAGCTAGAAATAAAATGAGTTAGCCACTCACGCGGGCGTTTTTTCAATGCTCGCTAAAAAGCGTTAAGTTAGAAATAATGCCTTGGACGCACTAGGACAGTATTTCCGTGAAGTAGCAAGTATTTTAGTAAAAAACGCGTCCGAACAGCAACATTATAGTAGAGTAGGTTAGTAAATCGTTTATTCGGATACTTGCTACTCGACTAAAATATTATCCTAATAGGAACAAGGCTTTATGTAGTTCCATGTGTCTGGTCAGACGGGTGCGTTTTTAAATCACAATACCGAAGCATTGCGTTTTAAGCGCTGGATGAGACGAAACAAGGTTGATTTTTCAATGTTCGTAACGATGAGAGCGTTAAAAAAACGTACGTCTGAATACATGCTTAGAATCCTAAGGCCTTCGGTACACATGGAGAAGCAATTGTCGTCTCTAAGGTACACAATATAAACTCGAATGTCGGCGACGCGTACCTGTGTACGAACTCCTATGAGATTGTTTCGCGTAACTAGATAAGCGACTAAAATTGCAGACTGTTGTAGTATTGTATACGAAGTGCCTAAAATAGATGAAATAGACGAAGCCAATGAAAGATTCCGAAGCCAATTGTATAAAGATCTTTCTTAATACTTTGTTAACAATATCGATTTATTAAATTTGATAAAAATTGATTTGACACAGCCAACAAAATACGGATTATACTATAAAAAAATATAGAAAACGTCTCAAGATTGTTTTTAAATTAGGCGTAAATATTGTCAAAGGTCACACAATTACTTAATATACTTTTTTGTTACAGATGCCGGAGAGAAAATTACAAAACAAATGGATTTCTTTCAAAATTAATTCAATACACGCAGACAAAAATATATTTATGATTAAGCGTACTTAGTGCAATAATGATTAATTTATATACGATTTAAAATCATTCGTTAAAACGGGTTCAATTTAATTGATGTTTCGGTGCTTATTTATATTTAAAAAACTAATTTATTTTATTTATATCGAGCGAAAATAAAACTAAATTAAAAATTAAATTGTTTTCAAAAATAAATAAAACAATTAATTCAAAATTATCGTTTAAAAATTATACAAATGTGAAGTGTGAAGAGATACTAAGAACTTATGCACTTTGTGACTAAAATTGGAATATTAAAAGTACAGTCGCGATGAAAAGCCAAAGGTGACAGTGACAGTGACTAGTGTGTCGCGTTTGAACATTGTGAATTAGAAATGTGGTATTTATGAGTGACTGTTGCGAACAAAGCTGCGGTATGTACACCACGTGGTACAGTCGCGGTGAAAGCGGCATGCACCATCACCAGATGGGGCAACTGTATCACCATGGACCTCCAATGATAAAGACTGAAGCTGGTGTCAATAGTGACTGCATGATGGCTGTTGACTACGCACCACCTATTAAGGTAAGACTTAACATTTAATAAACATACAAAAGTAATATATGCAAAAAATACGAATCGATTTATCTTTTTAGCATGTAAGTAATCACAATAGAAGATTAAACCGCTAAGAGCATTACCTTCCTGTTTATGGAATTCAATTTAATATCATCTACATATGTAATTTCAGCCCTTTAAGCTACAGGAGGGGAAAATAATTGATTTTTGTTTTAATATTATAAAGTGGTAAACGAGCAAGCGGCCACCTGGACTCGCTGAAATAACGAAACGACCGCTGCCCATAGACATATGCAAATACAGATGCGTTGCCTACCCTAAATCTTCGGAGGAGGAGACGAACAGCATGAGAATAATTCTTTTCCCTATGCGTCCTCTCTCCCGGAAAATACACTTCCTCCAATCCAAAAGTGGATTAAAAGTAGGCCTCCGGCATCACACTCGTAAGTCGAAACACGGAATTGCTCCCATTTCAGGCCTGTCTACTGTGTGGTCGTGGTACTTCACCGGGCGAGCCGGACAATTCGTGCGAAGATGTCAAAGCGGGCTCTACCACTGTCAAAATTTACATAATCATCCTAACAGTCAAAATAGAGTTATTTTTGACTGTCTAGTCATGTCTACACATTTATGTGAATGACTGTACATTAAATAGTTGGTATAGAAATGATTACTAACATTACACATTAAATAAATTAATATTGCATGTGAGTTAACTCAGTAGAATCATCTTCATATTAATCTTATAAGATGAAGCCAGTTTTTTATCACTAATGATGATAATTTAAGTACTATTTAGTTTATTTTAAAACGTAAATATAACTTTTATTATAATGGTTTTGTATTTCTCTTACGTATTTATATTAAGTTTTAAAAATATTATGTCTTATATATTTATGTATACATTGTTTAACATAATTAATTATTTATATTTTCGTTGTCGTTCATTAGTTTTTCGATTAAGTACCTAGCAATTGAGTTGGCACGTCTCTTAAAATTGAAATTGTGTTACCAACGTGCCAACTCGAATGCTTAAAAATTGAAAACTCACACCCTTAAACTGTCTTATATACACTCTACGAATATTCCTAACTCTACGGCTTCATCAGACCGTGATCGCGTTTAATTCGGACTTACACCGAAGCCAAATCTCCGTTTTTATCGCGATCTCGGTGTAATGAAGCCGTACAGTATGAAGATGTTCTTCAATCCACAAACATGTTTATCAAATCCTTTCATTGAACGCTCATGAATGAGCGGTGTCAGTCACCTAACTCTAAAGTCAATAGATAACTAGCTGATTATTCACGTAGCCGGAACGTGATGGTTTTTACTCGACCGCAGGCTGGCGCATGGACCCAATAGGAAGTCAATCAAAAATAAAAGCGATCCAAAAAGTGCGCCCAGCGCGATGCCGTACCATAGATAATCGTGACCGTCCGTGCATGGAGGACAAATCGCTCAGAGCAGGTTGTTTGTGGTTTTTTATGTGGACTTTATCTTGTGTTACCAGAGGCACGGGCGTCTAAACCAAGATCATAATGAATACGATTGAATAAGATTTTACATTTTGTCTTGGAGACGGACACTAAATCGCAATGGATGGATATATCAATCTTTGTTATAATATAACTTTAGAACTTTTGTAACAGATATATAAATTATCCTGTAATACCGATTTGACCATTAACTACGTTTTCAATATCACGGGTCCAAGTCACGGGACAGAAGTACCGAACTATTTTTAACCGACTTCCAACAGAAGGAGGTTATCAAGTCAATTTTTTTTTATGTATGTTCAGAAATTAATTTCTTCTATAATCTTTATGACTCGAAGTTGTCGATAACTGGGGGTTACCCGAAGTACATTCGCTACGAAACGATTCTATAGCGAACGTCAAAAAGTATGAAACTGACACTAACGTTCGATATATATAGATTCGCTTCGTAGCGAATGTCCTTTGGTTAATGCCCCAGTTTCATACATTTATGTCGACTCCAGCGATATCGCCAATCGAAAAGTACTTTGAAGCCCCACTGGTATAAAAATAAACTATTGTACTTATAAAGTGTCCCATTGTGTGTACAATAACTCAGATAATGTTGAAATAGTGTTACGTACAGCTGACACCGTTCGTTTCCTAGAATTTGTGCCACTAACTCAATCGCTTTATAGATTTCCAATATAGTCATTTAATACTGATATTTCACGGAAAAGAACAAACATCTGACACAAAAAATACTTTTCTGTTACCAACTGAGCGATATTTTGCCTTAAAATTACTCTACCGTTACTTTAGGCCCTTCGTACACAAGGTTATAAAAAGAACAACGACTTATGCAATAGAATTTCATAGAAGTATTTTATTAGAGCCCGCTTTAACATCTTTTTCCAAATTGGAAGGCTCGTCCGATGAACCACGACCACACAGAAGACAGGCGTCAAGTTGAAGCAATATCGGTGTTTCGTCTGGTGGGTGTGGGGCCTAATTTGAATCCATTTTCCCTTCCTATTCTTTTCTTATACGGAAATAATGGGAAGGGGAAGTGGGTTTGGCGAGGAAGGGGACGCATAGGAAGAGATATCCTCTTCCTGAAAAAGCCTTAGTATTCACTTATTTTAAATACATTGTTTTTTTATAAATTTCCACTGTAAAAAATCTGTACAAAACATAATGCCATCTCAGTTGTTTTAATGCGA
>QDHC01004024.1:582163-610265 GCA_013186455.1 Papilio dardanus tibullus
TTATACGAAACATGCGTAACGTGACAAAGACAGTATTATAGATGTTTGATCACTTTCTCCGTATGCGATTTTATTTGTTTGGGTCCAGAAACGTGACCCAAGCAAATGTGACGTATCATATAGTATTGTGGCGCTCCAAGCGTATTTTTGATAAACTAATTTTTTATACGTCGCAGGCAAAGGCTTATTTATTTATTTATTTATTTATTGATAAAAGTACACGCAACAGATAAGACATTTGACACTCGCAGAATTAATAGAAATGATATAACACACAAGACTGACATCTTATCCAATAAGACATGATATTGGTTTAAAACCGAAAAGTGATGCTCACACAAAATAGCTATGACATATTCTAAGGCATTTTTTGTCCATCAACCGTATACGTTATAGAAAGTTCTATATCTTTCACTTTCTACGTAAAAAAACAAAATCTGTCATTAGGAAACCACCTATCCATTCAATAGAGATAAGTGGATAAGTTTAGTACAAGTTAGATGAAACCGATCACAGTTGTTAACATAGACTTGAATAACTACGTCATAGATAGAATACCTCTCAACAAGTTCAAGCCACGTACAGGATATGTTACCGAATAAATTTTATAATGAACGACCGTGTATGATATACCTTCCTTACATAGATATGAGAATATTCTATTCCATAAAGAAGTTCTCTAATGCATTATCCCAAACTATAAGTTATAGCTGCAGATAGCGGGTACCGTCAGCAAAGACATTTAATATTCAATAAAATATTAATATAATATTTGAATTTTTATTCCTCTTTTTTATATTAGTTCTAAAACAAATTGATAAAACTTTTAAAAAATTTAAAATAATTAGTTTATTACAGTTATTATTTTAATTAATCTTTGCATTACAAAATGTGTCAACTATAATCGACCCATAATTTTGGAGTAAGACATTATTTTTTTATCGAATTTAATTTATTACTAAAATACATGCCGTTCTTTCGTATATGAGTTACAATATATTTCATATTATTTTATTGATACACAAATACAAAGTTAAATGTGTATTACATTGGCTAAGACCTTATACAAGCTGGAAGTAAAACATCTATGTAACACAGCCTACCCTGTTTAGCACGATGAATCTAGGTTAATACTAAATTAGAAATACTCCATAACTCGTAAGAAAAGTTGATAAAGTTTTACGATTTCAGCGATGTCGGAAAATCCTCTGAAATAAATTCATAGAATATTTTATTTTCTGACCGTACTCGATTTTTCCATTTACAAATCTGGCCAAAATAACGGGCGCACACTTTAATGGATTTTCTTGACAAACAACAATATCTCTAATGTCTGATTTCGTCGAGCGTCATCTTACGTTTTTAAATACAAGTATAAAAAGTAAAGACAACATTTTGATAGATTATTATCCAAATATGGGGAATTAATATTATATTCTAAGACATACCTAATCTAAATATTGTAAAGAATAAGGCGTTACATTTTTTTTAAATGGCTGGACCTTCTTTTTTTTATACTATAAGGTGGCAAACGAGCAAGCGGCCACCTGAATTTGCTGAAATAGCGAAGCGACCGCTGCCCATAGACATCTGCAATTGCAGATGCGTTGCCAACCTCTACGGGCGAGGTAAAACAAAGGTGAAACATGGCTACAAAACATACCAAGGTTAACATAATATGTTAACAATCACAGTTAAGTATATGATAGAGTGTATGTAAAATTATCTAAAAAGTAATTTAAATTAAATTTATGTTAACTCGCTTTTTTTGCAAGTTAGTATACATTCAAGCTTTCATACTATAAGGGCGTAAGTACGATATGAGCTCGGTTTTCTACCATACATGTGTACAAGTTTCGTGTGTGGGATGTTACGTAGACATCAGAAAAAATATTTATAAAATATACTAGAATAGACTCTCTAAGATTGTTCAACACGGTAACTTTTTGGTTTAAAATGTGTAGAATAGAATCCTCGGCTAGATTAAGATATAAAAACTGGTTTGGTTTTTTTATACCCTTGTATATTTAACGTCTGAACTCATTAAAATTCATTAACTAAATTTATCATTTTTTATTCAAGTAACAAATTGCCAATTACGCCTTTTTTAAAATTCATTTTGAAGTTTTGTTTTATTTGTGTTCTTCGGTAATGCTTATAGAGATAAGAAAAAGAAGCTATTATTTTGCTCATTAACTTCTGTTTAACAAAAAAATTAACAAAACAGATATGCAAGATTGCAAGGAACCACCACTCTCGACTATAGAAGTTTCTCTCTAATCCGAGTTTCTCGCTTATGGAGGTACCTCGTCGGGATTATAGAATGACTCTGGCTTATGCAGGTTTGACTTTATTTTAAAGAGATAACGTTTCTGAACTTTTTATATTAATAAATAATAAAAAATAGCTCTTCCAGTGCAGTGCTAATTTCTAAGATCATTGGCAATGCCTCATACGAGAAGGTGCATACGCGCACACTAAGAAAACATCGTCTATAGATTCGGTCTAGAAATAGTTCATAAAGAAATCTGTCGAGTCACCTTTATAATATTAGATTAAATATTGAGGGAAAAGGTAAAATTCCGTATGGATATTATCTGTTTTTTAATGTAGTTTTGACCGATTTATTGTAATGTCATTTATTTAAAGTGTGACAAAAATGACATGGTTACAATTCAATAATTTATGGGACACGCTGTAAAATTTTTTTCGCGCTTAAAGAAGCTTAACCTGTCATGTAAAAATCATGTGAAACAGAAGTTCTATGCAAATATCGGCTCTACTTGTTTATGTCTTAACAAAATTACTTCTCCTGAAATACACTTTCTGATAGTGAACGATGTAGCAGAAATATAGAGGTGTAGTACAATCTCCTTGGTTTATATTTACCTTATTATTTTTAAGAAGTTTATGTTTTTTTAAATTGACAAGAAATGTCATGTGAGATGTTAGAAAGTACGGATATAAAATACAGATTTTTAATATGTGATTTCATTGTAATTTTCCTCCAAAACCATCCGGCACACTGGCGCCCAACGTAGGGCATGGTGTTCATTTGTCAAAATATATTAACTAAATATAATAGGCCTAATTTTAGTCAACTTTCCCTTCCTATCCTGTTCTTAAAAGGAAAAGATGGAAGGGAAAGTGGATTTTGTGGGGGAGAGGACGCATTGTAAGAGATATTATCCTCTTGCTGTGCGTCTCCTCCTCCGTAGATTAAGGGCAACGCATCTGCAATTGCAGTTGTCTGTTGCAGGCAGCGGTCGCCTCGCTATTTCAGCGAATACATGCGGCCGTTTGCTCGTTTGCTACCTTATAACATAAAAAGGCACTCATCTTTACAGTTGTGACGTTTTGTAATTAAACCATTTTAAAATAAATTAATTATATAGCCCGCCACTCCATCGCTTCTTCAAGCATCGAACACACAATAGCGGGTCACGCACACACACAAAGCTCACCTGTGTGCGATCTCGTCTTGAGAATAATATATTTTTGTTGCTTTTATATATTTTTTACTCGCAGTATTTTATATTTTTCCTATGTGTACGTTAGACATGTGGAGTTTGGACAGTTTTTTTTTGCTTCTCTTTCCCTCGCTCGTTGCTGTATTTTTCAAGTTTTTGTTCGCGTTATGTTTCTGGAAAATGAAAAATTGAGACGTCCCTCGCTTCATAATTCATACGTGACCTTATGTTTAGACTGTGCAAGTCTTTAATATATATTTTTTAACATTGTATAAGTCTGCGCCACAGACGCATGGAAATCTACTTTGTGCTTAATTTGTATTTATTTTGTAAGTGTAATAGCCTTGAACTGAAAAAACTACGAAAATATCTTAAAATAGCGTGTAACCGATTAGTAACAACAATATAACACACGGCCATAGTCCAGAGGTGTAGGCAGAGACCACGAACCTTCCTTTGGCGCGATCTTGACACACCTCGATCCTTCAAAGAGTAACATTTTTTTTAATACAATGTGAAAATCCGATCTTAACTTACAAACTCGTATGTTTTTGATATTGAAATATCTAATTCCTTGCTTTCCCCTTCAAAAACAAAGGAACATCAAACCTATGTTTTCATTATCGTTGAAACAGTATAAAGTCTACTTCTTGTAAATATTCATAAAGGTCACGAGTTACACGATAAGGCTATTCGTACACAAGGCTGTGGAAAACTGCCATTATTATCTAAGCAAGTTGGGTACTACAATGTCTGCGACGGCGATGAGAACCTAAGAACCGCTATGAAGTTTTATCGTTTTGCTAAGAGACTGAAATTGTAGATCTTTGTAACCTTGTGTACGGCGGTCCTTATTCTTCTAAACACGAATTTCTATCACAAAGCCAATGATACAATGCTTTGAGTATAATTTTAATGCTCCTTAGATTATTTTTATATTCTTATCTCTTCGCTATATGCATTTGCAGTCAAAATGATATTTGTTTGCTTCAGTGCCAGGAAAATGTATAGGAAATATTAAAATAAAATCTATGAGACGAGAAACTGTTTTATAACTTCCAAAAAGTTTTAAAGTTTTATTTTTTATGAATCGAAAAATGTTAAGCTGCCAGTAAACATCGAAAGCTTTTTGTTTGTATAAAAATACTGAGATAAAACTCATTTGGTACTTATCAATATTATAATAGATGCAAAGATCTACTCGAAAATTGCAAAGTTTATAATTTTGTTTCATACAATTCCTCAAAAATGAAAGCTTCCTCTGTCCAGTTGGGACATTTTTCGTATAGAAAAAGACTTTTTAAAGCTTAAGGAATGATCACGTATAATAAGTGCATATTAATTTAGATAAAATATTCAATTACTTGGCAAGTTGCGGGCTTTGCCAAATGTTGCCAAGTTAAATTTGCCTATACGTCAATTTTGCATACATCGTTCGTCCCCAGTTTTTTGGCAACATTTTTGCTTACAGCTGTACTTCTAGCGACCGCTCGGCCAAGTTAACTCGTTTTTCTACACACACTTTTCACACATTATTATGTTGTTAAAGACAATTTGTCGCTCTAGTTTTTTATCATTCTGTAAACTATGATTGAATATTAAGTATGGTCTTCCCTATATTATTATTTGCCTGAATATGTTGAATATTCGATACTTCACGAGTAGGTTACTAATCCTTAAAAGGCCAGCAACACATCTGCGGTTCCTCTGGCGTTGCAGATCTCCATGGGCGTTGAATCAAATAATTTAGGCGACCCCCTGCTCGTTTACCCTTTCTATAAAAAGGTAACTTATTTCTCCTAGACTAGGATGCAATTTAAAAGTAGTTTTTTTAACAATTTGGTTTGGTTAATCAACCCTATTAATTCTTATCCTATATTAGCTGGGAACTACAACTAATTTGATCGAATATGAATACCAATCAAATAGAATATTACAGCTTTTTAATGTCATTATGCACAAAACGAAAAAGATGCTTGGAAATTGTAGCTTTATAATATTCACGAACTTTTTTTCATTTTATTTCAACAAATGATATTTGTATGAAGAAAATTGGCATCCAGATTATGCACAGTCCATAATATGCTCATATGCGTACATATATCTTTGAATTACCGGAAACGTAACGAACATTAATGGCGGTCGTGTTCCAAAAGGTTTTTCTCATTTTATTTTTTTAAAGGCGCTAGTTTTTAAAACTTCATTTAATTCTTGAATATGCAATGTAAACTATAGCTATGATCTAAATAAGTAAAAATATAAAATGAATTTCAATCTAAGTTAATATTATAAAAAGGAAAGATGAATGGTTTGTGTGTGTGTTTGAAACGAATAAACTCTATCCGCTTTATTCCGAAACGAGAGTCAGCGTTATTACTGTTGTACTTTCTACATTTGGTACTGATACATTTATAAAATTTATTCCAAAATATAGAACATAATTTGGTCAGATCAGATACATAATTTGGTCCAATGAGACCCCTGGTCTATCTTTTTTAGTTCCGAGCATCCTCCAGTATCGCAATATTAATCGACGACTTATTAGTCCTCATTTATCGCAGTACTTTTACATTTTTTCGGATTATGGGGGTAACAACTTAATCCGTTTTAAAAATGTCACTAAAGCAATGTTACGTTATTCCTGAGTAACATATGCTTTATATATTGTTATAAAAAGTTTAATTAAATTACTTTAACATAATTATTGATTTAATAATAGATAGTAACGTTTCACTCGTGTTACTATTTTTTATATTGGAAAACTTACGTTGGATAATGAAAAATAAGTATCAAAACTTTATAAAAGAGATCGGATAACTTACCTTTGCGCTGCTTTCTTTAGAAACCTTCATGTATGCAAGGAAACAATATTGATTTGCTATAAATAGCGTTTACCTTGAAGATTGTAGTAAAATGTGTTGCATTATTTCATCCCTTATACACCAAGCCTCAGTAGCGCAGTAGGCAGCGCGTAAGTCTCATAATCTTAAGGTCGTGAGTTCGATCCTCACCTGGGGCAAATATTTTGTTAAGTTGGATCTTTTATAAAACGAGGTAAACAGGTAATAAGTACAAATGTTGTTAAGAAACAAAGGAAAGCTGCAATATCTGAACTTACAATACAATTATTGCGAGAAAAAAAATATTTTTCCTACTGTTGAGTTAAAAACTACTAAAATAATTTAAAGAATTTTAACCAATAGATATTACATCAGGTGAATTTTTAAGATTATTCTTTTGTCAACAAATATGTACTTTAAATAAACAGGTCTACTAACTAAGGACCAGACCGATCAGAGGACCTGTAAGGAAATGAGGAATTGGTATCGAAAACCAACAAGAATAAAGTATGGTGATCACGACCATAATAATAGTTTAGGATTCGAAACTAGAATACTGTGTCCAAAGGTTTCATTATAAAAGTATTTCCTAGTTACTTATTACTTCATAGCATACTAATCGTAATCACAAGCCACTTTCCTAAGCCTGGGGCATTATGTGAGTTAGCTATATTTTTTTATTATTTCATAAACCAACTATAACTTTATAGCATAAGCATTGAAGCGAGCAAAATTTTCAGCGCACGTACCGTCCTCGGTGCTTCAATAAAAAAACCTTTAAAAAATAAAGAAAAACCATAAAAGCAGCCGTCTTGCGATGCGTTATCATTTTTATATGTTCACCCCCTCAACCCTTTCAAGAACACCCTCGCATCCCCCGATGCAAGCTCACACGCACACATTGAAAAACATCTATAAATGGGTTAAAGAAAAATGTGTCTACCTGAAAACGTACGATGCATGCATTTTTTTTATTCCTCTTACATTTTCTTTTCCATCCGCGATTCTCATATCGGCGATATAAAACTGAAAAATACATTAAATTAGTACAAAGCAAATTCACCTTTATACCTAATACATACGATATAAAATCCTTGAAACGATTTAACAAAAACAGCGCACACTCACATATGAATTCAACCTACGTACACATGGAAAGGCATCGTTTAGAAAAAAAAATAAAGCGCACACATATAAGTCGCATGCAGTTCGAAAGGGATGCACTCAGAGTCATAAAATACTCCCACAGAGAAAGCATGCACTCACACATAGAAACCAGTCTCGCGTCCGTACACACAGACACAACACATGGACATGCATGACGATATCACGACACAAACTCACACGAACAACGTCCAAGAAAAGTTTCTGTGTGTTGTGAAAATGCTTTTCCTTGCAGCAACCTCTCGGGAAGAGTTTCATAGCGAATACCTCGCGGTAAAGACATCTAGACGTTCTTCTAAAAAATTCCCGGGCTTTAATAGAATAAAAACAAAAAAAAAACAATTTCGTCTCTATAAAGGGCCGCTCGAGATATTTTCAAATAGTCGACTAATCGATCGAACACGCCGGCCCCAAATTCAAAAGGAAATTCTTCACCCGTTTTGCGGCTTAAAAAAACGCGCTCGGTAGCCCAGTAGCTGGGTATAAAAAACCTATCGGTTAAAAGAAATTTGAGTAGAGCCGTTGATTTTACCTCCGTGATGAACCTGTGATTGCCCGTGAAGTTCAAATAATTGAAAGTTGTGATTGCTCTGCGTTTGTTAGTCGACTAATAAGAGACACGTGCCCGCGTCAGTGATTCAAATGTGTGCGTTAATGAGTCCATCCTTGTGTGCGTGTCCGTGAAGATTGTATATGATAATACCGAGATCGCGTGACACTCAAAAATACTTGTGATTACAAAAATTTCATTCAAAATTTTTGCAAGTGGCTTTAATGTTGTGTTTTTACGACGTTTAAGTGATGCAGTTTAAGACAATATTTTTTATGGCAATTTATTCAATCTTGTTCTTTTAAAAATGAAAGCACTTTAATTTTTTTGTCCCAGTACAGCTTCCTTTTAATGCATTTTTGTGATAAGTTATTGTTTTTTTTTAGTTTGTTTTAAAATGTATTTCAAGAAAGAATCATAATTTGTATAATTTTTATTTTAATACATTTTAGTTGGTTTATTTCACAAAATAACCAAATCATTTAATTAAATACTACTTAATTTATTTGAGAGGCACTAACTTTTAAAAATTTTGATGCCGTTTTTAAACAAAGTCTTATGTATTTATTTTTATCTTTTTAAATTAAAAATTCTAGCAAAATTAATACAATTTTATTACTAAACTTTTAATACACTTTTTTTATAATTTATTTATTTTTAATTAATCACAATTTTATCATTCTCTACATTTCAACTAAGTTAAAACTTTAACCAAATTATTGCAATACACTCAAAAACTACAAGACGGATTTGAACCTCGATTGTTTTCTAGCTTACTTTGTTCATTTTTTAATATCTTATTTTATTCAATAACTTGTTCTATATATGTTTAACAATCCAATAATATTAATAAATTTATCATGTTTTCTAATGTTACAAATAAGATAAGTTGCAATGCCTTATTCAAAAATTATTCATGGAAACAAAAACTTGCAACAATCATATTTTTTGGCCTCAAACCTTTTGCAACGTCTAAGAATATTCTGCTTAGATTTCTTCAAAATCTGTCTAATGAATAGAAAAGCTTATAGGACTACAATCTTATTAGATATACAATCCAATTGCTTAATTAATTATGCTTGTACTAAGTTAATTCCTATTTCAACTGGGAATCGTTTTTAAAAATGCATTTACATGTTACGTAAAATAACCGTTTTCAGTTAAAACTTTGTGCAGTTTACATCTTTCGAGTTTCCATAGCCGTAGCACAAGTATACAAAAATATTGTTATCGTCATTAATTTAAAGAGAACGAAAGGGTGAACAATATGTAGAGCTAGTTGCTGTGTAAACTCACGGTTAAAGGAAAAGGTGTAGATACAGGGTGATTCTAGACGTACAGATCTACGGCTTTCTGGAGGTAGAGGACATTAATAGCTATCGTTTAAGGGCAAAGTATGTTCCGCGATTTATAATGTACTCCCATCCGTATGTCTAGAATCACCCTGTAAGGTAAGGTAAGATAAGGTAAGGTTCGACCCATGATGGGCTCCATTTTCCGCAACTCCATCACTAGCGCGTATTTTGCGTGCACATATCTTTGAATTTCTTCGCCGATATGTGCTGATTGCATCACGATGTTTTCCTTCACCTAAGAGCGTCGGGTAAATATGTAGATATGAAAATTGGAAATCGAAAAACACATTGGTACATGACGGGATTCGACAGAATCACCCTATATAGCTTATCACCTACACCTGTATTAACTCCCTTATATATATGAGGCCTTCAAGAGTAGAGTAACAGAAAGTCAAGCTACCACGTACCATCTTCGGCCACAATATTTCGAGTTGTCTGTTGTCATGCACTTATTTATTCATCGTAAAAACTATTTGACTTAAATAAATGAAATTGATAGTCATTTATTCATTCTAATAAAATGGCGATTTATTGCATAGAATATTTTAAAGATTAAAGCAAAGAAAAATACGGTTTCGTGACTACAAACGGTTTGTAAAATTCAAATAACTTATTTATTATTGAAATAAATACAGGTTGAAGTATTTTTCTATAATGTTATTAACACTGGCATTATTTAATTTATTTTTCCATAAATAAATAAAAACCACTGAATTAATTATATACTTGCGACTAGCTTGTTGCAAGCAACTTTGTCCGCGCGGATAACAAAAAACTCAATTATTAGAATATGACATACTCGTACAGGCAGAACTAGGGGCTACTCAAAATACTTTTCGATTGGCGATATCACCGATGAAATCGACAAAAATGTATGAAACTGACAATAACATTAGATAAATCATGTGATTGTCACGTGTGAAATAGCGATTTCATTGTTTTTGTCCATGATTAAAAGAAATAGATCAGACATGACACATGTTAAACTGACAGCGACTGTGACACATTTATACGAAATATACGTAACGCGACAAAGACAGTGACATAGATCTTTGGTTTGGTCCAGGACCAAGACCGAAACAAATGTGACATATCATATAGTATTGTAGCGCTCCAAGCGTATTTTTGGGGAACTAATTTTTCATAAGTCTCAGGCAAAGACTTGAGACATGATGTTATTGGTTTAAAGCCGTAAAGTGATGCACACACGACATACGTATGACGTAGTCTAAGGCATGTTTTGTCCCTCAACGCTATCACCACTTCTAGACCTTTCTCTTTCTACGTCTTTGTCATACATTTTTGTCGATCGCTATAGAATCGCTTCGTAGTGAATGCACTTTTGGTAACCCACCCAGTGGAGTTAAAACTGAGCGTCTCTAGCGGGGTTAATGAAAAAGTGACATTTCCTATAATCGTCTGAGCTGAGTAGGAGAAAAAGAAATATTTTTTTGTACAGTAGATTCCTGTTCAATTGACATGGATCAAATTTTGGCTTGTTGTAGTTCAGGGGGTCTTGATCACTTTACTATTTTAATCATACTGTATAGCAGTTCCAAATTCACTAATTATTTATAGTTAAGTCTTTTTATAATCTGGTCCCGTCTGGCGATTTTCATTTCTGAAAATATAAAAGGTCATAGAATATTTCCGTAGTCCGACCTACATCGAGAATATCCGTCCTATTGATTTTGATTTAACTTTATATTTTTAGATGCATAACTTCGCAACATATAACATCCCGATAACTTTTAGACTCATAAAAGTCTAAGGTGGAAAGGCTTCGGTTATTTCTTATAAAAATTTAAACCATTCGCCTTGAAATGGGAATGCTTCCAAGATATTTCGTAATGTACTTCCGATATTACTATGTTTTTCTTCCGATAGTATGTAATAAATATGTAGTTTTGCACTACATAGTATATTTATACTAACGTCTTTCGATTTAGTTTGGGAAAAGTTAAAAGAAAAACAGTTTATAGCGTTGGGTGGGCGTTCGGTTTACAATTTCACAGTTTTATGCGGTTTTGAACTTTAAACGTATAAACATAAGAACTTAATGTAATTACTTACTTTCATTTATAACAAGTTTAATTAACTTGGGCCTAATAATACTACAATGACCTACGTTCTTCAAATAAAACTTTTGTAATTTTATTGTAAACTAATGAATAAGCGTACGGCCATTCCAATCATTAATTAATAAATACTAAAATGAAACAAACAGAAAATGTAAAAATAAGTCTATAAATTAAAAACTACTTATAATAAAATGCAGTGAAAAGGAAAGTAATTCTTTTTAACCGCTAAGCACATTTCGCTGTATAATGTGAATATAAATCTCCGAGTTAAAAACTACCGCAAAACGGGTGAAGTTAAATGAATAAGATAAAATACGCAAAACTTTAAACTTTACGTCAAATTTATTTTTGCAGCTACGGTCCAGCCACCTCCTAACCCAACGATAGTTCCTAACAATACCTAAATAACTTTAGTCATGAAGAAATATTTATATTAAGATATATTTTAGAGAATTAGTATTAAATTAGTGATATACAATATTTGGAAAGTGAATTATACAGTGTTGATACCATGTCTGTGAAGTTGTCAAATTCTAATTTGTTTATGAAGAAACAAACGAATTTCGCGATGAAGAGAGAATTTGAAGATTACAATGAAGATGATAACAAAGACCTCATTGATAGTAACGCATCCAGTGATGCTAATTCTGAAGTCAGTGATCTAGAAAACAATCCCAATGATGAACCTAATAACACTGCCCTTGATTATACAGAAAACACATTAGCGTTGCATCCAGTCGCTGATTTTATAAAGAAAGAATTCCTACCTGAATTCGACTTTACAAATCCATTTAGAAATCAGAATTTCCCATTCAAAGATGGCTTCCAGAATACTCGATCTCCATTCTTGTTACCTACACAACTTTATAAGAATTTCTTAGCAAATCTCGGTAAGAGAAGGAGGAACGTTGCAGAATGTTACTCATTATACCCTAGGAACATCTTTTCGAATGGATTTTCTACAGAAATGTCAGATGATGAAAATAACGCGGACGGAACTTCGGATTCCCCAGACGAGGTAATCTTGGCATAGGTGATTTTTGATTTAAAGTTTTCAATAACAATATTAACTGTCGTCTTCAGGCACAATTTAATAACCCAAGCACAAACAAACATAAGGATATAATACTATATGTGAATACTATAAGAAAATAAATGTATTTCTGACTGGAAATATATCTATCGAGAGCCTCGTGAACGACATAGAACACAATAAAATCAGTTTGCCTCTCACAATAGGTTAATAAGAAAACTTTCTAAGAAGATTCTAAAGAATTCTATAGGGCTTTAAAATCGCTTTACTAGGTTTTGAAATGTACAGAATTTTAGAGATAAATTGATCTAGTATCAGGAGACCAATAACTTCAGTACATGTGTCACTTTTTAAATAAACTTGTTTTAAGCAATACTTTGTGTTTTTAGAAAAATATGTATTTGGTAGAGTTAACTCAAAAATATGCACTTGCCTTTTGGGTACTTTGACCAAACTATATGTATATTGCTTAAAGCTAAATAACAAGTTAGTGTTTCCCATCTTTTATTACAATTATTTGTCGAATTAATTCTTATAAGATATTCTTTAATGACTTGGTAATGCATTTTTGACATTTTAAAAAGTCCATCGTCACAAAGTCCCACATTAGGTCAACTCATTTTGTTTACACATTGAATACCATTTTCATCTGTCCACCAAGGAATTGTACCCATTGGTAACATTGTGTGAAACCCGGTTGTGACGAGCAATAACACGAGATCTTGTTCCAGAAGGCGGGTGCATCATCAGCCTTCGTGTGGAGCGGCGGGGGGGTGTCCGGCGGCGGGGGGCAGGAGCAGGCAGCCGCGCAGCCAGCCGCCGTGCCTACTGGTAACAGTTTAATTTGTTCCCGTCTGGTTCCCTGTTAATTAAAGCAAGATTAGATGAACAACGAGCCGTCATAAAGTTTGGAATGGGGCTATACAAATGTTCTTTGGTTTTTGGGGTATTGTATGTGATTCTCACATTATGCTAATAAGAATATCAATAGGTTAACATATTAATGGTACTGGAAATTCTTATTTGGGTGCTCCAATAAGAATTGCTTAACATATGTGAAGATCAGACATTTTTATTTGAAATGTTAACAAAAGTAGATCAGAAATTGAATAACTTCAGTAATTTGTAGAGCTCGAGAACTAACTCATTTATGATCGAATCCAATTACGGAACCTTATTAAGATTTTGTTATGTATTTATGATCCACTCATCTTCAAAAACAATTTAAGACCAGCAATAGCCAAAAATATCAGACAATCAATGCTAAAGATCAGTTTTTGGTTTCACCTGTGTTCCTATAAATTCTTTGATAACTTAGTTAGGATTATTGTCCGTGTTTGTTTGTAATGTACGTGTGTCACAGGTACGTCAGGCGGCGGCGGGGCGCAGGGCCTCGTGCACTGGATGTCAGTGATGGCGGAGCACATGGGAGGGGGGCACCACGACCCCTCCCACTATGCGCTGCCGCCGTGGAACAATGGTGGCATGGATGTAAGTACAATTGTAAAGATAACCAATAATCTAACATACGTGGATGTCCCCATGAGGCAGGCGGGAGACATTGGTCATATTCCAACAAGACTTAATTCTAGTTAGACAAGCAACACTTTTTTTAACGTCCGAAAATGCGTTGATGCACCCCTACGTCGGGCGGTGCAATGGCGTAGGGAGTGTGGGACTCGCTGGCGACAGAAGGTGATCAGAATATCCACTAAAATCTGACTCCCCTCAAACGTATTACTGCAGAGTCACGGGCACTGTTTCTCGTCCGAGACTAGACAAGCAACGCTGCTGTAACGTGCAACATACAAGATAGGAAGAATTTATGTGCTGCTTGGCACGTTCCTGACACACCTCTCTCGTCCATTTCTTGTGCGTTCCATTATTATTCATGGTTTCCTAGTCACTGTAAAACTAAATAGTAATTCACATGTCCGAATAAAGCTAGACGCAAATACGTCTTCTGATGTGTATTTGTTTTATAGTTAGTTGCCTCTTGTTAACAAACAAACGTTAATTTACTTTTATGTTCATGGCATGCGTTATAAAAAGTATGAAAATATCACCACGCTTCAAACAACACAAGGTGGTTGAATATTTTCTTTTATAGATAAGAAATCATGTTTTCACGACCTTTAATAAACACCTGCTTTTGTTTGTGTTGTTCAAACTTAAGTTCATAACTTCGAGAAACAATTAAAGCAACAAACGTTCAGTTTCGAACTGTACAGTTCTCAGTATTACACACGTCAGTTTTAACTGCGCAGACGGACAGTTCAGTTAAAACTGAGCATCTGTAGCCGGGTTTAAACAGACTAGTGGTCGCACATCGGTCGAGATTGGCTGGAAACTCAACTATAATACATAAAAATATAATATTTTTATTTATACTAACTTTGTGTACTTCCCCATATCAACTTTAACTCAGTCAAATCTTCATCCGTTCAAGCGTTCCTTTAAAAGAATTATAAAGTTTTCGATTTACTTTTTAATAGATTAGTATTAACTACATATTTCAAAATCCTAGAAGGATTGAAAAACATTCGAAATTAGACATAAATTCTATACCGTTCAATCAATAAAATGTAGAAAAATGTATCTAACTTTGTAAACTAAAAGAAACTGTGACAATTTTATGGCTACATGTTCTTGTTAAATAACTACAGATTAACAAAATCCCTATCGTATTTGTCAGTTTTTTGATCGTAATAAACTCAAAACCTACTTCATGAACTAATGCATCCTTATACGTAGAACAAAACAATAACGCTTTTTTATGTTTGTCCCCTTGCTTTAATCTTTAAAACTACGCAACGGATTTTGATGCTTTTTTTGATAGATAGAGTGATTAATAAGACAATATAGTAGAGTAACACTGATAATTTAGAGGGTTTAAATATGATGTTGTAAATTTAACACATTTTTAGCGCTTACATTGCAAACGCTGCAGTATTTGGTATCAGCATTATACCGATTTGCACCCGTGCGAAGCCGGGGCTAGTATACTAATAATTATATAGTTTTTTTTTTAAGTAAACTTTCTTTTACCTTTGTAATTTAGATGCGTTAAAATAATATTTTGTCTGTGGTTCGAAGGTGAATGAAATCGAGTTAATTTAAATTACGAAGTTCTGATGCATCCTACTTTGATTGACATTTGTAGGAAATGATTAAACTGTAGTTAAATACATAAAATCAATAAATCCGAAAGAATCTCGACCTAATTTACCAACTTCCAACAGAAGGAGGTATCACGTCAATGAGTGTTTTATTTATGCATGTACAATAATTACGCAGCAAGTTCTGATCCGATTTACGTGATTCTTTTTTTGTTTGATTCAATATAGCTGCCATTTGGTTCCATATTTATATAGAAAAAAACTATATAGTAGTTTTGGAGTTATTCCTAATTTTATTTATAAAAATAATTTAAACATTGTTATGGCTGCTCCAATCAGACTCCTTTAATTGTTACTTTAACAACGTCATAGAATAGGTTTTCAGTACTAAAAGTAAAGAAATCCTTTAGTGACCATTAATTCCTTCATTAATGCATGTCTCATACAAAATATTTTTAATGTATGTATGTCTGATCATATTCCCAAGCAATTATGTTAATATCAGTCTTTGAGAACAAAACTAAACGATCTCAAGTAGACATCACGAATAGGAAATGATTAATCAAAACATTCCGAACTATCTTGCTTAATTTACCTAATCCATCAAACATTACTATACTATCAATTTGATTATGAAAAACGTACCTTATTCAATAGGTGTAGAGTTTAATTTACAATGATGTATTTGCAGGATGACTTGATAGAGGAATTTAAACTATAAACAACGTTGAATAAGGTCTACTTTTGAATAATGTGAAGAGTGTCAAAAATAGGGTTGTCCAAAAAATATTTGCATACTTTTGCAACGCTGCGGGCGTTGATACAAGAATTGAATCGAGTGTCTTGGGAATATCCTAAAGGGTTACTCATACTCGTGTTTTGATAAATTGATTTTGAACTTTATTTTCAATGCAATAAGGTTTAGGAAGGAAATGTGCAAATATATATTAATATTTGGTAATGATGCATACTGAATCGATAAACAGGTTTTGTCTATTTAGTATACGATGCGCGAATTCTTTTTTTCTATCGTTTTGTCTTGTTATAAATGATCTAGTTGTGAGTTGGGATGCAAATTTAAAATTTCGTGGGAAGGTTATAGAAAGAGATCATTTTTCTTACATCATTTGAATTATTCATAATACTTAAAAACTATTAAAATTGAATTTCCGTTATATGTAGGTACGATTCAGCTCCCTTACTAAGCTAAAGTATTCATATTGTGGCAAAACTGCAAGCAAGACCACTCGATTTCGCTGAAATAACGGCCGTTGTCAAAAGTCATTTCCAAGTTGTCAATGCGTGAGCATACCATAAATTGACAGAGGAGGGGACGTATATCATCACCAGCTACCGGCGGCGGAGCCTACCCCCTAAAGGATGACTAGGCCATAGTCAAGCACACTGCCCCAGTGCGGGTCGACTTCACACATATCTTTAAATTTCTTCGCCGATATGTGCAGGCATCACGATGTTTTCCTTCACCGTAAGAGCGTCAGGTAAATATGTACATATGAAATTCGAAAATCGAAAAACATTTTGGTGCATGGCCGGATTCGAACCCGGAACCTGGACGTATAGAAAGAGGATATTTTTCTATATCACCTTCCTTTTTTTACTTCTAAGAAAAAGGTGCAATATCAAAATTTATCAGACGAAACTATTTCACGCAAGTTTGCATGTCATAAGTCGGAATTTTACCAAACATTTTTTTTAACCATCTTACAAGTACCAGAGTAAATATGAAAGGTTGTAAATCATGAATTATTCTTAAATGAGCGTGATAACAAAATTCCGTGATAACGTTCAAACACTTTCTCTCGTGAAATCGATATGAAGAAACATGCGTGCGATATCACGCAAAACAATTGTAGATAGTACTGATAATGCTGATAAGCGAAAGGAATTTTATAAAATCAACGATTCGTTGCTTTAATAAGGTAATAGAGTTATTTAGTATACGTTTTGCGTTTAAATTCTAATCTATACTTAATATTAAAAGAGGAAAACTTTGTATTTTCATATTTTTGTATGTATTGAAATAACTCAAGAACTACTGGGCCGATTTCAAAAATTCTTTCACAATTAGAAAGCTACATTATCCCCGAGTAATATAGGCTAGTAATAATACTTTTTATTTTATAATATATCGTGAAATAATAAGCAGTTTTTATTAAACAACTGGCTGTTGTACGCGCCTTCGTTCGCGTGGAATTAAGAAACGTTACTCGGGGATAATATAGCTTTCTTATGATGAAAGAATTATTGAAATCGGGTTCTTGACTTATTTTGCTACATACAAAAATAGAAAGTTTTACCCTCTTTGTAATATTGGTATAGATTACCTATACCTCTAAATAATTATGTTTAATTGCAACGTAAGTTACAAATTATTTTACACATTTTTATATTTCATTTATTTACTGATAATTGCTTTTGTTAACTATTACCGTTAATGTCGATTTATAAATTAGGTTATATTTTTACTAATTTGAGTCTTATCACTTCACTTGTCTACAATTTCTTATATAACACTTAATAAACTCTTTCTTTAACGATACTTTATTGAACAATTACAAAAAAAGACATTAAAATTGATACATTTCACCGCTTATCTATAACAAAGAGCTATCTTATAAAGCAGTAAAATAAAAAAAACACAATAAGTCACTCATCTATTGCACAATAAAGGACAGAGGTGTCGGCAAAGTTGACTTTTTGAGTTACGTGAAAAAAATTGGCAATACATCCCAATGTACGAACCCGGCTAATGATATTTTGATGTCTGCGGAGATCCTATACAATAATGAAATAATAAAAAGAGAATGAGAAAAAAATATACGACTACTGTGGGAGAAGCGGCTGTGTTTTATGGACAAAAAATATACGCCAAATATTTGATCAAACTTTGTACTAAAGCCTTGTACGCACTAGGATGGTATTTTAGTCGATTAGCAAGTAGCAAGTATCCGAACAAATGATTTACTAATCAATGCCACTAAAATGTTGCTGTTCGGACATGTTTAGTTACTAAATTACTACCCTAGTGCGTTTAGGCTTAAACTAGTCCGAACTGTAGTAAAACCTTTGTTCGAATAAATGCTACTTGCTACTCGACTAAAATACTATCCTGGTGCGAACAAGGCTTTACAGTTTGTTGTCAAACAACTTTAGTAAGCTTAATAAAACTTTTGACGAATATATGAATATTTTTAATGCATTTAGTTATGTAATTAAAGTGGGAAAATTATGATCTAAAAATGATCATTACTTCTTTCATTTATTAAATACTTTCCAGTATTAATAGTTTGTGTAACAACATTTTTGAGAAATATGGTAACTGGTTTTTTTCCAGAAGTTTTTTTATAAATGTGATAGTACTTGACCTAGTAATTTTTTTCCTTTAACTTTTACTTTGTAATGTTACCGTTTAGACATCTAAAAAAATGAATTATTTAAGTATTTGATTAAACTTAAGAAAGAAGTAGATTCTTACTAGTCGGCACCGGCACCGACGCAACGCGTGAATTTTTAGCCGCTTAATTTTAGTTTAAGTAGATATATAACATTCTGATTGTAAAAATAAAATGAAAATTGACTAAATATTAGACTATTATTACTGAAATCAAAAATATATCTTTCTAGTAATATTTAAATGATTTGTTTTTATAATAGTTTTTACTGTCAAAAGTTTTCTCACAGTTAGTAAATGGATTCAATCAGTCAAGCGATATAAACGTATTAATCTAACAATACAGATTAACCGACTGTCTAACATCGGTAACGACTTAATTGCAGTACGTCAAAATCAATTATGCACATAAGATTATTTGAATAAGATGTATGTTCAAATCATTTGTCATAATCTCTCTGAGAAACAAAATCGTTCATTGTTTCGTCAACCCTAAATATTTTTTCCCTATAAAGTTTGATAGAAATATTTTGTACCATATACATTGCTCGGTTACATCAAAAACTCGAAATATAAAGCTATGTTAAACCAGCAATGGAACATCAATTCTAAGTTGTGTAGGGTGAGTTGTTAGAATCCATTTGTTAGGGTTGAAAGATTTTACGGTTGATTTCGCATGAATTTCATGCTTTATATTCGATATTAATTATATTTCTTACCAGGTGTAGGGTTGGTAAGGATTTTTGAATATTCACGCCTCTATGATTTGAAGGTAGCCAGAGGCAATTTATTATTAAAAAAATAATTGTATTGCATTTATTAATAACATTTGGTTCTATCGAAGAACCTGGATGATATAAGGACTTTAATTGCATAATTGTTTTCACATGGGAAGTTATTTTAGAAGAGACTATTTGGGAACTTCGGTAGTAGTTCAGTAGTTAATTTTCAACTAAAGGTATCATTTTAAAGTCCTAATCCGATTTTGTGCTTCCGCATAGGAAACTACGTAAATGAACACTTTCTGTCTTAATCGTGATATTTCACTTTACCAATTTCCTTTAATATAACTACACGAATAGAATAATACAACAATACTACAATAAATTAGCCCAACTATCTCTTTACGCCACTCTGAAGTCAACCGTTGAATTAACTCGCACATTTAATTAATAACCATCTAATACATTAGGGACCTTTTCGGCTCATTCACCGAAAACAATCGCCGTCCACAATGGTAGACAGTAGCGGCGAACACATCTCCGACGGTAGCCACAATTTTGACAGCCGGGAGACCGGTCCGAGAAGATTAATGGTTGGTCTACTCATCGCCGTAATGACGCCCCCTCCGCAACCTCTAATGACATCCAAATTAGGGTGACAATCAACCATCTTCCTTAGAGACTTTATCTGAATAAAGTAACAAAGCGTTTCATGTGGTAATTGTCTAGTTTCCAGTATTCATTATATTGAATTATTTACATTGAACTTAAATACAAATATAGCAAACATATTAAATGCAATGTTTTAAATATTTTTCAATATACATTGTCTTCTGATTATATTAGTATAGAGAACAGAGTTCTAGGGTTGTAAAGTAGACTTTAGATATGCTTAACACTGCTATCATCGATGGTATTATAACGTCAAGTTACTAAAAAAAATGGTTTAATTAAAAGTATACTGAACTAAAATAATCTCGCATATTACATGACAAATTGCTCTGAAAGTTTGGTCACTCTATTAGCATCCTTGCTTAATGTCTTTGCCGTGGCGAAAAAAAAAGTCGGGCATGTTTATCTTGTGCGAGAGGCGAGCGTCTCTGCCCCCGTGTGTTTCTGCCCTAATCGATTTCACTCCGAGCCAGTCTAATTTGGCGGATTAATCGCAAACACCCTAGCGCTGCTAATTTCATTGTTTATTGTAACCGGCAATGCTTTGGCTGCGTTCCTGTAATGTCATTGTATGATAAGATACTATAACTTGATAATTAAAAACAAAGAACAAAGTTTTCAAAGTCCGTCCTCGACGGTATTTCCAAACCGGTACGAAGCGAGCCTATCTATTCCTTAAAGGCCGGCAACGCATTTGTTGCTCCTCGAGTGTTGCAAATATCCATGGACGTCGAAGATCATCTCGGTGATCCAGCCGCTTGTTTGTTTGTATTAAAATAACTCAAGAACTACTTTGCCGATTTCAAAAATTCTTTCACCATTAGAAAGCTACATTATCCCCGAGTAACATAGGCTATATTGTTTAATTCCATGCAGACGAAGTCACGCACAATAGCTAGTTATAGATAAATGTACTTTATATAAAACAGTTTCACACTTAGATTTTTTTTTGTGTTAGTATTTTATGGAAAATAATAAAATTATCTCAAATTACTTGTCACCTCCGTGTTCACTTTCTTTCTTCTTTTTCTACAGGTTAATTTCCACCAAACATCAGATCAATATCCATTTTTCAAATTGTTCTTATAAATATCACAAGGGATAAAGTTAAATAAATATTACTGAACATATTTATTCTTTTCTAATATATCTTCATACATTGTATATGTTTCATACAAGAAAACTAAGGAAAAGCTTATATAGCGAATAGTTGAAAACTTTTGTCAAGTTTATGGCAGTTTCCGTAGCCTGCAATATATTCCAAACTAAGATTTCGAACACGGTGCTACGAAAAGATGAGACCCATGGGAGCGACGCAATAAATATACCTGTAGTTCTACCAATTGCTAAGTTTTTCGTGTAATATACGAGTATAAACATGCCTAAATGAGGATTCTCACTGCCGCAAAACTAGTATAATAAACGTTGATATCTTGGCCATTCTTAATGTAGCTAAGTGTATCGATACTTAATATTATATAGAGAGAAAATTTGTATTTTTGAAACTTTGTATTTTTGTATGTATTGAAATAACTCAAGAACTACTGGTCCGATTTCAAAGATTCTTACACCATTAGAAGGATTCGTTATCCCCGAGTAACATAGACGAAGGCGCGAACAACAGCTAGTGTTTTAATATTGACGCAAATACAAATAATAATTTATTCAAACGCAAGTCGAAGTAATAGCGATGTCAAGGCGCCAATTCGATTAATATTATTTAATAGCTTGAATTTAATAAAAATAAATAATGGCAAAAGTATTTTTAAAATAGGTTCTGTAGTTTTTAAATTTATTCGTTACATACAAAAAATACAAATCTCTCCTTTTTAAATAATTGAGTATAAACAAAATATAACAGTTATTCATAGATAATAATATATCTAGTAAAGATTTACTAAGAGAAAATAGAGGGAGCTAGTGAGTGGGCTAACATATCTCATTTAAAACAATAAATAACTTCTAAACCATTGATTATTCTCAAATTGAATTGTATTTAAAAACGTTATAAATAACGTGTCAATACAATATTATGAAGTGCAATACAATAGCAAGTCTATAAGGTAGCGTATTATTGGGGAAATAAATTCTTTCTTAAGAATTATTTGTTAAGGGGTGAGAGGGTAAGGTGCAGCGCGACTTATAGGGTTAAATGCTTGAAGTGATTTTCGACGATAGTGTGATCAATTCTTCTTGATCCTTTATATTTAATCTTACATTTAATAAATAAAGAATTTACTGCCGAATATTCAAACACTCAAATTTATAAGAGCGTCTTATTTGTTATGTCCACGCTTAAACTCCAAATTCTATGGCGATCTCGTTTAATTTTGAAGCCACATAGATTTAAAGTAACGATTAAAGTTCAGTGGCATTTGAATATTTGGGATATAGTCTGTTAATTGTAAGCAGACTATCGTTTTGTAACAATATTTTTTTGAATTAAAAGTAAATTTATAAAATGTTATATTTTTAATTATATCTTTAACCTCTAGCTAAATCTATATGAAAATAAAACTCATACACTTATAGTGTTGTCGCATCTATACTTTTATTATTTGAGCTTATCTTCATGCTTCTTCATGTAAGTCAGTGTTTTTCAACCTTTTTCATGATGTGATCCCTGGTATAAAAAAATATTTTGCGACCCCCTTGACCCTTCGGTTTTTTTCATGCATGTATGTGATGTATGTGTATGTTACAATATTACCAATATTCACTCCATACGACGTATTTATGGTCTCCATGATTAGGATATGGATAGTATTTGGAGCTCTGGCCACCTCGTTCCAGAAGCTTCGCGACCCACAGGTTAAAAAACACTGATTTAAATGATAAAAGTATCAAAATTACTTAAGCGTTGTACAATCTCGTAAATAACTCCGCTTGTCATTTGCTCGCATACGACGACAACATAATTTCGAATATCGAAGGGTTATTTAACCGCTACATTTTTTTTTCTAACAGTATCTGTCATCAAAAGCAACTTCTTGTGGGGATTTTTTTTTTAATTAAGAAGATTTACCAACTTAACCTTTGTCAGCTTCTTTTACTTTTTTATAAGAGATAATACCGACTCTTGAATAGTCAAAGGTTTTTTTGTTCCTTTGTCGCGGATTATGTATTTAAAAAAAATACCACACAGTAGAAGCTTGAGTATTAAACATAGTAGAAATGGCCATTGGATGAGCATATTTAATAAAAAATTAAAAGCAATCGATTATTACGAATGGGTTATTCAAATGTTTTAAAAAAACATAACTCTACCAGATTATCAGATTAAGCTCAATTATTACAGCTTTGAAAAAAGGTTAAAACTGTGTTATTTATCAAGTTTACATCTAGGCATTTTTATTTATTGCATGTTTCATATGTACATATTTACCTGACCCTCTTACGGTGAAGGAAAACATCGTGATGTCTGCACATAGCATCGAAGTATTTTTTTAGCTTTAGTTGATCATAGAGTATTACATAACATGTTCCAAACATGTAAAGAAAACATACAATTTCACCAGACAAATGTCTTTATTTCGTTTCAAGCATCGACCACATAAACAACCAATTGCTTAGAAAATGCTACCTAATAATTACCCACGTAATAACAAGTACTAACCACCTAAGTCGAATTCTCAAGATAGTAATCTATACTAATATTATAAAGAGCAAAGATTTGTATTCTTGTATGCATCGAATTAACTCAAGAACTTCCGGGCCGATTAAAAATTCTTTCACCGTTAGATTCATGATCCCTGAATAACAGGATATATTTCTGCTCGGACGAAATTGCGAGCAACGGCGAGTATAAATATGTTTTCGTTGTTATATTCCATCAAATAGAACTACAATAGTTATGCAGATTAGTATTAAACAAATGTAGAATTCACTAATATAGACTTTTTATACATAATTGACTTTTAACCCAAGGCGCCAGGTTTGAAATTTAATTACCAATTATGCATGGATGTAAAGATTCAAATTAAACTATCTAGGCATGTTAAGATCATCCGTCCGTACCTTTGGCAACTTTATTCAACAAAAGATCCCGAACTTTATACGTATAGAATAAAAAAAAATGTTTTTTCTGTCAGAACATTCGACGTAGCAAAGCGGCACGTTCCTCACCCACGCAGCCATCCATCTTTAAGCTAAGACAGACCCGCGCTCGGTCGACTCATCGCGTTAATTTTCTTCTCTGTACGCGAAGCGACTTTACCTTACATTTTTATTAAACTAACCACTATCTTCTACTGCTATAAACATACATACTAGAGACCTATTCTCCATAGAAGAAAATATACAAGATCGTAAAGTTTTACCCATCTAATTCGGGAGCCTCTTTTCAAAAGTGATCAACTCCATTTATGTCAACTTGAGAAAGCAGTACTTGTGTACCTATATCTTCCTTGCCAATGGTTATCATAATATTTTAGTAAATTTATTCAATACATTTAAGGATTATGCAGTTAAATCTATAATCGACTAACTGTTGCCAGCGACTGCGTCAATATGGAACATTTCAATCCTCTATAACCCTGTTTTCTTGTCAAATAGTAACCTGTGTTCTTTCCTTTCTCAGCTTATAGGCTATGTGCACCTTTAATTTAAATCCGTACAATAGTGCACGCGCGTAAGATCGGCAGATAGTGTTTACTCGATTTCCAGCAGTAGAGGTTATCAAGTCAATGGATTTTTTATATAATATTAGTCACAATATTATTGTTGGTTCTCTAGACAATTTCTATATATCTATACTAATTTTATAAAGAGAGAAACTTTGTGTTTTTGTATGTATCGAAATAACTCAAGAACTACTGGGCCGATTTCAAATTTTTTTTCACCATTAGAAAGCTACATTATCTCCGAGTAACATAGGCTATATTATTTAATTCCACGCGGGCGAAGTCGCGGACAACAACTAGTATAATTCAAAGCAATAACAAAATCACAGATCCGTGTTGATAACGATCATGTGTAGCGGTCGCACTGCGACTGACATTGACTGATATCCGTGCGGCTAGAGATTATACCCGCCTTTTGTGACGGATATCGCGCCCGGATTATCCGGGGGTGTCAACGGAGCACGGATAAGGCGGTTGAAAATTTATAGAAAAAAATATCGTCATCGTTAACGTCTCTTGGTATTGGATTGGAATGAAATTGTATCCAGTAGTTTTGCAATAGTTTATTCAAGTTTAGTTCTTATATTAGCCAAATATGCAATGTATCCTTTCGTCACCACCAGCTCACTATAGGTCCCCAACGAAGGGCTCGGTGCCAACCCTATGTTAGCAGTGACATAAGGTAGGCACCGATCGCACAACCCTTTATAAAGAATCAATTCTTCTTAGATTTATCCGCAAATATCCATTAGCCGAATAAAAGCTATCTTGATAATAAACTCATAATTTTTTACCTACATTTGGTATCAAGTATACATCTTAAATCTAAATAATATGCATAGATTAGGTTTAGTTGTATATTTATTAAAAGTAATCTGAAATACAAACAAAACAGTTTTTCCGAAACGAAATGAAGCAAAAAAAAAAAAAACTTAAGGATTCGCTGTGAAATGTGGATTTAGGAAAGCGGACCGCTTTTAACATTAATGACATCTAAGCCGGGGCGTCAGACTGCCGTTGACGCTGACAGATGTGTGCCACAGGATATAGGGACGTACCGCACTCCAGGCAGAGGGTTCGAAAAACTTATCTAACCACAACAATTGAGATTTTTACACATTCTATGCGATTTTTAAAGTATTTCCTGCCACGTAAATCAGCGCAGCGGAACGGTCAGCGTAATTTTCAAATCATACGACTTAGAATCCTTCTAGAAGTAAGACTATTTCATTCTAAAAGGCCGACAACGCATTTGCAGTTCCTCTGGTGATGCAAATGTCCATGGGCGTCGTTGACTATACATATGTCACTTTCGATGTGACCTCTTATGGACCAAAATAGCATTACCGATTAAGAGTTGTGGTTTTAAAAATTATCCTTTGCCCTAAATGATTTTTTTAAAAAAAATATTCTTAGTTTATTCATTTAACGTCAAGTTATTTCTAAAAGTCAAAGAGATATTATACATAGAGGGAGCGCTCCATAGTAGTTTGACAGTAGAAATTATAAAAAAAAAACAAATCTTTGCCAGTCTCTTAAAAATTTTTCCAGGTTTGGGAAAATGTGTGATTCTTTATTTATTTTTTAAATAAACAGTAGAATAAACTAAAACATTTATTAAAATGTTAAAATATGAGAAAAGAGGTTACATTCGGTCGACTTTTTATGTCGGCAAATGTAATGTAAAAGACAACACTGGGGAAAATTTCCTTACGGGAGACAACCGGTGGTCAAAAAAAATGCCTTACTTTTAGGCTTCGAATGTTCCATCTATAGTATAATATATCTTTGTTAAAAGTATTAATATTAACACTAAAGCATAGTGTGTGCAAACACTTCGATTCCCAACTCCCCCGCGGTCCCCCGGGTGACAAATGGACGGACATCGTAAATTGAGTTTGTATGCCACGAGACGGAGCGCTTAATCATCGTTTTCCCTTGCATCTTGCAAGTCAGTTTAGTGGGAAAATTAATGGAAATACAATCAAAATGTTTAAACCATTTTGGACCTTTATATCGGACAGACTTTTATTCTGTTACACAAATACAATAGGATAATTTGAACTGTTTTAACCTCATTCAAGTTGATCAAATTAATTAATTCATTTTCATTGTTCGAGTTTGTTGGTTCTTATTCACATTTTTTCGAATACAGAAGTCAAAATATGATGTATGAATTTTAATAGTTATGTCTTAAGCCTTGTTTGCGCCAGGATAGTATGTTAGTCGAGTAGCAAGCAACAAGTATCCGAACAATGCATTTACTAATTTACTCTGCTACAATAAAATGTCGCTGTTCGGACACCTTTAGGAACTAAATTACTTACTACTCGACTAAGATACTGTCTTGGTGCGCAAGGCTTTTTACCATGATATAATTCACTATGACTACATTTCTGCCAAAAAATCTATTCAAAATATTGTCGTATCTTTCTATTTTCTTTCACAAATAAGAGATTAACGTAAGAGATTTATATGTACTTTTTATATAGCTCTTCCATAATCGGATATCCATAAACAGTTAGCTCTGTCTACGTCATGTAATTTTAGACTTTTAACGTCCCCAGTACTTTTATCGTCGGCAAAAAAAACAAGATATACTTTTCAATCTTAAATCTACTTACCAACGCCCTGAAAACTCAGGTTGTAACATAAAAATTGCTGTTATTGATTACCTATACAATGTTATTTCTAGACTCGACAGCATAATATTTTACTACCGAAGACGTGTGCACACTAGCGTAAGCACTCACACATTGACACTAACGCACACCTTAAGAAAAATACTCCATGTCGCGAGTTTTTCTTAGGAACTATGATGACATGGAGAGGTCACACATTACTAATATTATAAATGCGAAAGTTACTATGGTTGTTTGTTTGAAGGTATCTCCGAAACAGCTTAACGGATCTTGGTGAAGGATGTCAATAATGGCCAAGAGGGAACAAGGTGGCTTAGTGCGGTTTGCCCTCACTAGGAGGGTGAGTCCCACATACCGATATGTGCTCCCCCCGGCACTAGGATCTAAAATAGATTCCACCTTGTAAAAAAAGATGTA
>QDHC01004024.1:610673-625048 GCA_013186455.1 Papilio dardanus tibullus
TAGATTGAACCTTGTAAAAAAAAGATGTACACGGTTTCGAAGAACACATGGCTATTTACTATGTTTTTTAGTTCTGCGCAGATGTAGTTGAGGGCGAGAGCTAGTATAATTTAAAGTATTTATATATTAAGACACAAATCACCTGTGTACAATAAGTAATTTAAGCTTTTATTATTGTATATTTTAATGGTTATTTATGTTAATAAGATATACTTGAATAAGTAATGTATTGCGACCTTTAAATAACTATAGTTACTACTTCTTTACTAGTTACGAAGGCAGCTGAATACATATAAAACGAACCCTAGTTTTCTTGTGCAGATCGTTAGCGAAGGCAAAACATAGCATATATTTAACTTATTCTTAATTCAATTACATCTATTTTTTGTATATTATTTGTAAAATACACCATTATGTGTATCTAAATAAGTAATATCTTTATTAAACATATATTAAATCGTCTCCATACCTTTTCGAACTATGCGCTTCACACATACACGTTCCTGCGTCACACGTGAATAACCCTGTCCCACTCACTCATCTCACGTCGGAAAGGGACACCGCACAAGTTTAGGACTAACATTTTATATGTTGGCCGGGTCATGGATATAAAAATCGTTTTTCCAACATATATGTGGTTATAGTATGCGACATAGCACAGTAACGGCGTCGTATAAGGCATTAGAAATCTTCAATAATATAGAATTATTGCTATTGTGTTGCCATGTTCAGGATTGTACTTTTAGAATCATTTTTAAATTCACATTCAATGTTGAAGAAAATAACTTTAGAGACTAGAATTATTAAGAAATAGAATTAAACTCCTTAGTTGTAAATAAAGAAACTGGACAAAAATATTTTAATTCCGGTAACTTAAACTGAAATTGTTATTCTTTCTTACACTTTCCCTTACTATCCTTTTCTTATAAGAAAATGATGGGAAGGGGAAGTGGATATTGGGGGAGGGGACACATACGAAGAGGAATTATCCTCTTGCTGCTCCGCAGATTAAGGGTAGGCAACGCATCTGCAATTGCACCTATGGGCAGCGGTCGCCTCGCTATTTCAGCGAATACAGATGTCCGCTTGCTCGTTTGCTACTTTATAATATAAAAAAAACTATAATAACTCATTGTAAGCGAAACTGTATTTTTTATGTGTAAATAAAGATCTATAAACCTAAATAACCTGCATAGCAGAAGAGTTCTGCCACTTTAAAATATAATACACGTAAGCATTAGTAGACTTGTAATATAAAAATACGTACTTAAATATCTTTTATTATTAGATAGAACACTTAAGTATGCCTATAATATAGAATTAACAATGTATGTTTGTCCAACAGCACTGCCAACAGAAAGATGGCCTGGAATATGCCGCGTGGTCTCGGCCACGGGGTGCCATGGCCATCAAACAAGGCTATGAGGTGAGGTTCGATATGTTAGAAACATTTGTTTTGCTCAACCTTTCTGTTTAAATAGTTAAAAAATCTTTATTGGCCCATACATTTACTTTTCTTTCGTTTGTTTTGCTTTGGACGTAGGTAGTGTTTTTGTTTTTCGCTAAATTAACAGATTTTGATGGATTTGCTTAATATTTATTGTGTAGATTAAGCTCTGTCCTTATGCTCTCTTGTACTGAATTCCATCGTTAGATACAAAATATTATACAAATATTATTTACGTTTATTCTATTGTAGTAGAATTTAATTATCATAATCGATGATTCGTAACGGATGGAAAAACACCACGTTAATGTACCTACGCCGGTTATTATGTAAAACGTTTTAAATAAATTACCAACAATTGTTTATAGAAGCAACGATACTAACTTTTTGTACAATATTCGTTTGGTATAAACACAATTGATAATACGTTGATTCGGGAAAAGTATTCTTTTAGCTGTTTTATTGTTTTACAATCGCCTTCAAAGTGTTTCGAATTGTAATTTTAAGCTAATTAATTATCTTCCTTTACATTTTTAAATAAATTAACGTTTTAATATATTTAAACAAATTATTACATGACAGACAATAAATACCTAACAAAAAAAACACTATTAGCAATTAATAATTGGTTCTTTATTTATAACTAGCTGTTGTGCGCGACTTCGTCCGCGTGAAATTAATTATTATAGCCTATGTTACTCGGGGATAATGTAGCTTTCTAATGGTGAAAGAATTTCTGAAATCGGCCATTTAGTTTACGAGTTATTATAATAAATACTAATATACAAAAATACAAAGATTTTTTCTTTACCTATATAATATTATTAAATAATAAGTTCCACATTGAATTTGTATAAAGGTATACAGTTTTTTCTATGAATATACACCTCAGAGCGCTATTAAACATTTCTCAAAGTTATATAGCAGTGCCGCAGTTAAAACTTGCCAATAAAAAGCTACATTTATCACTTTTCTTTTATAGTTCTATCTCAAGTTATAATCAAAAAATAGCTTCAATATACTTAACATCGCCTTTAATGCGTTTTAGTTTCCGTCAAGTTCTATTAAGTCAAAGTTAGAATTAACACACGCAATGGTAAAAAACAAACATAATAAGTAATACTCGGATTAGTTTTTTAATCTATTTTAACGAGGAAAAAAATATTTGCACTTAACACTTGTATCGAACACATAGATTATGTTAATAACTATAACAAAACTGCACTTTTCTTTACCATAAATAATAGAGAAACTAAGAAATTAGAACCACAAAAACTTGTTATATTTCTAGGTATCCAAAGAACTACATCTAACCCTAAAATACTAAAAGTGTGTCGACAAAACATCGTCCATCCTAAAGTTCGGGGTAGTTTATGTCAAAATTCGCTATTAGCGGCGATAGATGGCGCTGTATTAAACTATTTCTGTACAACGCCCGGACGTCGACGTAAGATATTTTCCTTTTACGACACAGTATAAAAGTATTTCGTTGAATATAGCAAGATTTACGGTTTATTACGTCATTTTTAAGGTTAGAAAACTCTTCATACTACCTACGGATTCGGTGGCTATTAATATTTTATTGACTATCATGAAAAATATAATGATACACGTAAAACAACAGATTCAACGACTTCATTAAAATATATTGATAGCTTTAATAGTATTCACACATTGATACTCCTTTGTGATTGTTCTTTGTTTTAAAACAAAAGCAATAGGATGTCGTTATATTGTGCTTAAAAAGTCATGTGTTAGTTGCTAAATACGAAAAATTAACTAAATAAGTTAGAAAAAAACTCAAACAACGTTTTGATTAAAAAGAAGCCTAAAGTCAGACAATAATAAGGCATATAACTATATGTAAACACCATAGTTTTGTCTCTACTATATATGTAAAATAATATAATATTTAAATTGAAAATCCTATCATATAACCGATATAACCTCAAACTACGGATGTGATCACTTAAATTAAATTTCACGTAGCGTCGGTAGAGGGCGTTATCTACGAGAAATTAATTTTAGGACCACGAGACCCTCTATCGTGGTCCCCATAGTTTCTGATTTATAGTTCGGGTTCGATTCGTTACGTTTGCTCGTAAATGCTTTCTCATTTACTTAAAACTAACGAACAGTTCCAGGGGACGTTGGTCTGTTTTTTGGATGAATTATAGATAGCAAATTATGTTTATTTTGCCGATGACTCTCTAATTGAAATGTTTACATAATATTCTGTAATATGCCACACTAATAGTCATTGAAGGATCGCAATTCCTTAAGAACTACTTCCTACATGTCGGCGACGCATACCTGTATAACTTCTAGGAGGTTGTATGGCTTAAATCGCTTGGATACTAAAATTTGAGAACTTTTGTAGCCTTGTAAGAAGCTGAGGCACTACAACGACTTAGAGTGGGCCACAGAATGTCTTATAAGTTTTACACATAACGTGTAGTATTATTAATAGGGGCTATGTTTCCGCAACTCCACCACTAGCGCTTATTTTGCGTGAGTGCAGGTCTTGGATCACTCCAGCCATCCCAGCTCTCCAAAGAACCCCAGCAGCCCTTTTATGTTGCTAGTGATCTCTGGGAGAGATCCCGGCGTGCAGAGATAAAACGTGCAATCAAATTTAGAAAAATTGTCTTAATTTGCAATGATTCTTAAACGTATAATAGAGCTTACAAACAAACAAAACACTACTTCTCCGAAAGAGCGGGTTGTTGAGGACAAACTAGTAAACAAATGTCAAATGTAAAAACTGGTCACAGCAAAGGGTGACACGTAATAATTTAGTTAAGGTTGTTCGTAGATAAATTAATAACGCACGATTGGTCCGGCCGCGGTCACTGAGTTATGACACTTTGCCTCGGACAGCATTAAAATATTAGTTTTGAACTGCCCTTCGACTTCCACTGTGACGGGGGTGTACTACAGAATGTATATGCTTTGTTATGCCTTAATTTAGCAATTGAGCTAAATAGACAAAGTCTTTAAGGTACATTAAAATTATAGGAGCTTTTTAAAGAAACTTTTTATACGTACTCGAAGGTAGTAAGGAGCAAAATCGGGCCTAGTTTTGTTGAAAATTTTCATTTCGTAAAATCATCATCATCAGCTCCCCCGCTGAGGGGCTCGGAGTCTACCCCCTGAGAGGTAACTTTTCGTAAAATTAATTTTAATAAATCTTGAAAGAAACTAATTAGGTTACTAAGGATAAAATATATAAGACTACCTTTCTGTTTCATCATCCATCTTCACATACTTTGTATAACTAATTATCATTCAATTAAGTACTAAAGATATGACGAAACAGTTCGTAGATAAATAAGGCCATTACTTAGGGACAGATTAAGATAACTAACTCGGACATTACGAATTAGCTTCTTATCTCTTGACCTGTATGAACCATTGTCTTGAACCCATTGTAAAGCAATTTATTTGCAAATCTAACTCTCTTGATTTATTGAATACTAGCTTTTGTGCGAGATTTCATCGCGTTGAATTAAAAATATAGCCCATGTTAGTCAGGGATAATGTAGCTTTCTAATAGATAAAGATTTTTGGAAATCGACCCAGTAGTTCTTGAGTTATTTCAAAACATACAAAAATGCATAGTTTCCTTTTTATAACATTAGTATAAAAGACAATGTAAAATTGGGTTACGAATTACTATGTTATTCTGTGTTTGATTTTGCACAAAAAAGTTAATTCTTTTGCTAGCTTACAAATTGTTTTCCACGTAGCGATTATCAGCTTTGTATAGGCTATTATTTTGTTTACCAGCGACTACAACATTGAAAACGACACGCATTTCTTAGATGATTAGTAAAAAATAAAATTTAAAATAGGTAAACGCAATGAAAAGCAATGTCGAATCTTTAAATTTATGAGAAATATGTTTCAAACGACATTAAATCTTTATATCATCTAAAACTCGGAAGCTTGAACAATATTTTCTTATGTTTCAGGCCAAGATGAGTACGGGGGACGGTACAGTGGGCGGACACCAGAAAACTGATGATCGCCTCGGCCACCATCAGTCCATGAGTCAGATGCTGTACGGCGCCGGCTTAGGACCGGGACGGTCAGGTCAGTACTTTACCACAAATATAACGAGTGATTTATGCTACTTCTAATTTGATTTATGTGAAAGTCACAGACACTTTTTACGTAGTACCTACTTATGGTGTAAATTCCTTATATAAATGTACATCAAGGGCCTCCCTTCATGATACAATATCTCTAAAGCCTTGTACACACTAGAATAGTATTTTAGTCGAGTAGCAAGTAGCAAGTATCAGAACAAAGAATTTACTAATCTATTCTACGAAAATGTTGTTGTTCGGACATGTTTAGTTACTAAATTACTACCCTAATGCGTAGCTTTAGGTTTAAACGAGTCCGAACAGAAGTAAATCATTTGTTTGGATAAATGCTACTTGCTACTCGACTAAAATACTATCCTAGTGCGAACAAGGCTTTAGTATGGCAGGACATTTGAAAAAACAAATACTGACCATTATCATCGCTAGAGAATTTTAACCAAACTTATTTAATATCGTTAAAAAAGAATACACTCCGCTTCCTAACCCATTCGAATCAACACCAACCGTTTCCAACTGGCCCCTCCCTTCCAGGGTCATCGTCGTCTTCTCCAGTGGGGGGTGCGGGCGGTGGCAGTGGATTGCTCGTGGTACCGCAGCCGCTGGGCAAAGGTCCTTCTAAATTGCAACCATTGCACGCGCATGCCAGAAAGTACCACTGCAAGATGTGTCCTCAGGTAAGCTTAGCATTTTTTTAAATTTGTTTTATTATTCACTCAAGGTTTGAAGTGTTGGGATTTATTAAGAATACGTGTATGTTGGAATACATAAAATTATTATTATATAAAAAACTAGCGACCCGCCCCGGCTTCGCACGGGTGCAAATCGATATAATGCTAATACTAAATAATAATTTAATTCAGGCAGCGTTTGCAGTGTAAGCGCTAAAAATGTGTTAATTTACATCATATTAAAATCCTCTAAATTATTAGAGTTACTCTACTATATTGTGAATGTATTATACATGAAAACCTTTATGAATCACTCTATCTATAAAAAAACCGCATCAAAATCTGTTGCGTAGTTTTAAAGATTCAAGCATATATAGAGATAAATATAAAAAAAGCGTTAATGTTTTATACTATGTAAGGATTAAGACGCATAAAAATGTTTGAAATAAAAATCTGGCTCGAAGGACCAAAGATGGCCGACGCGCGGTCCATCGCCAAAATGATAATGAACGCCGACGCCGGCTGTCACTCATCAAAATTCAATTCGTCAACTGTGTCATGTAGCGTCAACAAAACAAATAAATCAGTTTACACTTTCGTATCGTATTGAAATAAATAAAGAACTCGTGGAACTACTCAGGGAATAAAGACCGTTATTCATTCCCTTAACACTTCTTTCGTATATACATTTGCACGTTATAGATACTGACATTTAAAAATCGAATGTTTATAGCTTTTTTTGCCTTTATGAATTACTAATCTAGTCGCTGTATTTATTTATAACGTCGTTTAAAACGAACTAATGCACTTAAAAACATAAATTTATTATTTCGTATCGTGTTGGTGCTTTGTAGTGTCATATCAAGTTGAATATTAATGTTTGTGGTATCATTTGCTGACCGTACTCGCATGTTGCCCTACGCGAACCGCAATTATTTCTCTATCGTGACTTTTTTGCGCTACCGTAATGCGTTTAGCTGTGGAAATAATGCATCGCGAATAATTAAAACTCAAACATTATCATATCAACGTTTAATTTTAATACTTTACGTGGTAAATGTTAGCTTTTACTACGAATGGATATAATCGCCATTTTAGGTGCATTTTTTTACTTAGAAAACTGATGTATTTACATTATAAAATGAATAAATAATAACTTCAAATGCTTTGCATGTGAATGTTATTCAATTGTTTTCTTATGTAAATCAATTCGATTGATTATTTTATTGTAAAAAAAATGTAATTAATATACTGATACGGGCTTTTGTTATTACACGTTTTGTTTTTTAATATAATTATACAAAATGACTTAATAAGTCTAAGAACTATTTTATGCTTTTTTAGTTGTTTTTTAGCCCCTGGATGTTACATAGAAAGGTTGTCTTGAAAAAGCTTAAAGACATTTTAGTTAATCAAATTTTCAAAAAACCATTGTATTAACATATACATACTTTTAAACCTACGGCTTCATTAGACAGAGTTCGCGATAAAAACAATATATCCGTTTTTATCGCGATATCGGTGTAATGAAGCTGTAGTGTTAGAGATATACTATAGAAGTCTAACTTCAAAATTAGGTGGTCCTTAACTTTTATTATTTTAGAAACTTAGCTACTTACCATTATCGTCCATTGTGTTACATTTCTAAAAAAAGAAGTTCCAAACATTCTCCGACTGTTTCCTAATTAAAAGAAAAAAAATCTTTTCAAATCAAATAAAACTTTATTAGCTCAATTCGAAAGTTCGGAATCGACTGTTGATAGTTTTACTACGCGACATCACGTGGCTTTCTAATCAAAACCCACGGGGGCTGGGGAATGTCTTCACAAAAATGTCCCGAACGTCCGAACGCCGTCGAGCCGGTGAGTAGAAACGGACAGACGGACAGACAAAAAGTTGAATCGGCTAATACTTATAGCGTTTGTGTAAATTTTCGCATTCCCCGGACGGGACGTTACGCTTTTGGGTTTCGCCGATTGGCAGTTGTTGTCAACATTTTGATAAAAAATCATGTTTTCAAGCAAACATTTCGATGGTAATGGCTTCTGTTGAGTCCAAACCATACACGGCGAAGAGATTGTACTTGTAACAAATCACTAAAACTACATTAGTACTACTTATAATGCAGTTTTGTTTTTAATTTATATGTAGTTAAATTACTGCTAGGACTTATACTATGAATCTACAATAACACAGAATAAAAAAAATACCGTCTGATTTAAAATAAACTGGTTTACGTAATAGTGACAAAGAATAATTTAAAAATGACTTCTAGCATTATAAAGAGAGAAACTTTGTATTTTTGTATTGTTGTTTGTATTGAAATAACTCAAGAAATACTGGGCGGATTTCAAAAATTCTTTCACCATTAGAAAGCTAAATTATCCCCGAGTAACATAGGCTATAATATTTAAATCTACGCGGACGAAGTCGCGCTCAACGGCTAGTAATAAATAATGAAGTATCTAGATATTTTAGCAAAATGATATTACTTTAACTCGAATCGTTTATCAAACCATTTAGATCTTATGATAAAAATCAACACGTATATCGCCAATTATATATCATATAATTAAAACATAAAAATATCAACAATCATTGGAATGAAATCAACATTGAAATCTAGCAAAAAGTTGTGCGCGCCTCCGCCACCCGTTTGTAGCTCCCGACGCCAAAATGTTTGACGAAACAAAACGACCTATTGTAGCATCTTTTTAACAGTTTCTTGCAAAAAATATGGCAATGGAAAGTTTTCTATAACTTTTTAATATAACTCCTGGATTCCTCAATTGTTAGATTAAATTATTTTAAAATAGCTGTTGTGCGCGACTTCGTCAGCGTGGATTTAAATAATATAGCCTATGTTACTCGGTGATAATATACTCGTAGCTTTCTAATGGTGAAAGAATTTGAAATTGGTCCAGTAGTTCTTGAGTTATTTTAATATAAACAAAAATACAAAGCTCTTTATAATATTAGTATAGATATAGATTTATTTCTATAAATGTAAAGTGTCTTTCGTGCTTTCTTTTGATTGTTTTTGTATTGCTATTTTCTTGTAATTTTTTTGATTTATGTATAATTCAACATTAAGTGTTGAGAATAAATAAAAGTATACCAACAAGATATAATTATAGGTTTTTGCTTCAGGGGACTACCCAAAATACCTTTCGATTGGCGATATCGTTGATTGAATCAACAAAATTGTATGAAACTGACATCGACATTCGATAAGTCATGTGATTGTTACATGTGAGATATCGAACGTCATTGCCAGTTCCATACATTTTTGACGTTCGGTACTATCGAAAGTGTTCAAATTATTCGATGAGAAAGCTTAATGACTAGTATTATAGCTTAAAGTATATATCAATTTACGGTCTCTATTCACCCCTTATATTAACACCCTGACTACTTTAGCAAGACTAAATGTCCCCAATAACATACACCACTCTGCAAACGATCAAGCAAATTCCTATCATTACATGAAGCACCCTACATTTGTCGACCAATTTTAAATCAACATATAAAACAAAGAAAAAGGAACCTTAGCAAATAGGAATAACGCCTATATCTATAGCAAATCTAAATTTGCAGACACTCTATGAAAATCGGTAATGTATTCGGATGGTCACGTTGAATTTGTATGATAATGCACTTTATTCCGTTAGTTTTAGAGTTGATAATGCGTTGTTCGTTTATTGAAAGTAACGGTAAGTTGAATGGGCACTTATGGGCGTCGATTTTTCATGAAAAGAAAATCACATCCACTTCCGGTCATCCGTCTGATCTGCACGGACAGACGGCGCGGCAAATTTCCTAGATATTAGATATTTTGTATTGTAGATCAATCTGCAATTGTCGCAATTTTAAATATCTAATAATTTATCGGTAGCATATTAGAAGGCGATTATAAGTTTTTTATTCAATGTATTACATTCAAACCTGGATAACGGAGTAATGTTTTTTTCGATTTTCGATTTTCATATGTGCATATTTAGCCGACGCTCTTAGATGAAGGAAATCATCGTGATGTCTGCACATATCGGAGAAGTAATTCAAAGATATGTGTATTCACGCAAAATACGCGTTAGTCTTGTAGTTGCGGAAAATGTAGCCCATCATGGGCCGAAACCTTTAAACTTTTTACACTAAATACGAGTAGGTGCACCTTTTCTTCAATAATTTACAGAATTAAGAGTTTTCCAGTCAGTTAAGTGATAGTTCGTTTCTTGTTTTTAGTTACTTTATAATACGTGCATAGGTGTCATATAATTATAACTTAACTTTATTAAATGAAGACATAAAAATATCATATTATTTAGTAGCGTCAAGATTTACCGCCGTTGGGCCATCAAACCGGCTGTTTGACTCACACGCACGTCGCAATGACCTCGCAGGCAGGTGGCGCACGCGGCCGCTTTCTGCAATTATCACTTGACACCGGACAATTGATATAATTTTTGGAGCCATGAAATATATGTTTTTTTGTCATTGGCGGATATAATAAATGATATTAGTAATAATTTAACTTGTATCAAGTGTAATCTCTAGATTATTTGAAATATTTGTCTCAAAGCTTTTGTTCAAAAAAGTAACAAGCAAATAACTCCTTGTTCTCAGCGGAATACTAAAACGCTAATGTAGTCTTTTTTGTCTACCTAAAATATCAATCAGAATTAGGTATACCATTAAAGAACTAAAGTGTGTTAATAGAGCATATCTCTCTTATATTAAAAAAATATAAATTAGTTATATTTACACGCTTATTATTTTTAATATAAGTCTTTGATCAGTCAAAAAATAATAGCTCTAAACAAATGGTGGGAAAAGGAAGTGGATTTTCCGGGGGAGGAGATGCATAGGGAGAGGAATTATCCTCTTACTGTGCCTCTCCTCCTCTGAAGATTAAGGGTAGGCAACGCATCTGCAATTGCAGATGCCTTTGGGCAGTCGTTTAGCTATTTCAGCGAGTCCAGGTGGCCACTTACTCGTTTGCCACTTTATAATATAAAAAAGCCTGTATAATTTTATGTGCTAATCGCTTACTTCGTCGCCCAACCGTACAAGCGGGCGTTAGACGAAGCGTGCAACTTAGCATTTTCATATTTAATCTCCCTTTTTACGACCGTTAAACAGTTCCGAGCTTATCGAGACACAGGCTTTGTTAATTTAAAACGCTTTATTAAGTTGACGGGCAAAAAGAAATAACATTCGCGATAAATGTAGTGAAATTATAAAACGGCGGAAGTCAATAATTGTGTACTTAGTAACCAACAATTGTGACGGATAACGTCTCTCATTATATGTATTTATTATGAGTTAGAAAGAATTTAATTTTATAGAGTAGTTTATTAGTAATTTATGATATCTACATATCTTTAAAGCAGTTTACTCGCTAACGTGATTTATCTCTTTATAATCAGAGAACTTTGTCGTTTTATCTGTAATATATTCAATTTTAAGACTCTTGCTTTATTGATTTCATACTTTTTTTCAAATTTAAGTATCAGGGTCTGCAATAAACAGGTGGAAAAGTGAAAAAATGTATAGAACCGAAAATCGATAGATACTTTGGGAAGCCCCTCAGATGCGTACAAGGCTTTACAATTTCTTCGAAGTCCTAAGCCTTGTGCGCACCAGGATAGTATTTTAGTCGAGTAACAAGTAGCATTTATCCGAACAAAGGATTTACAGTAGTCCGAACAGTAGTTCGGACTCGTTTAAGCCTAAACCTACGCACTAGGATAGTCATATAGTAACTAAACGTGTCCGAACAGCAACATTTTAGTAGAGTATTTTAGTAGATCCTTTTTTCGGATACTTGCTACTTGCTACTCGACTAAAATACTATCCTGGTGCGTACAAGGCTTCAAAGATGAACCTTAAGTTCCTAAACATGTTCATTACGACATGAATTTAATACCGCAAGACCGTTGTCAGAACGCGGTCGAGATGTGTAAGCGACCGCGGACTGAGACCACGACTTTACTTACAAATTAATTCCATTTCATTTTCATATATCATGTTTGTTTTGACTTATACTGACAGCCCAATGAGTTAGGCTCTTCGTACACGAGGGTACACAAACGTCTTCAGTATCTTACGCGAGACGATTTTATGTCGGTGACGCGTTTGTACCTCTGTATAAATTTCGATGTGATCGTACTGCATACTTTTAGAAACTAGAATCATAGATTCGGGTAGCCTTGTGTACGAAGGGCCCTTATATTCCGAACAAATGAATCTTGTATACTAATACGTATGGTCAGGTCTTATTTAAAAATACTAAATATATTTTGTTAATTTGTTCTGTTGGGTGCATTTACCCTCGGTTTCCACTGTTGCAATTTGCAACACTAAATCCCTGTAATTCTTAGAGAAAATAAGATAACAATACGTTTTTACATCTACTTTATTAATGTGGAAACTCACTATTACGAACTTAAAATACCAAAAGTTATTTAAATTTAAAACGCGACCAATTAAAGAATGAAGATAATTTTCAGAATTATATTAATAACTCGTATAATTAATTTTAATAAATAATTTAAAATAGAATAACATATTTGTATTCTAAATTAAGCATCAAAGATTATTATTTACATTTCCTGAGTACAAAAGTTCTTAAGCCTTTCTAAAGAACGTTGTAACCACAATCAGCTTTGCGGTCAGGAAGAAGCGTGGAGTTTCTAAGATATTATAGAACCGACATAGGCAGGAGTACTTAATTTTATACATATACATAAACACATTATAAATAAATGTTCTAATATGTATATCTATTAATGTTTCTAATCATCCACATCCTTACATATGTAGTATAAAACAATAACGCTTTTTTATGTTTGTCTCTATATATGCTTGAATTTTTAAAACTACGCAACGGATTTTGATGCGGTTTTTTTTAATAGATATAGTGATTCTTAAGAAAGGTTTTCATATATAATACATTCACAATATAGTAGAGTAACACTGATAATTTAGAGGTTTTACTATGATGTCGTAAATTAACACATTTTTGGCGCTTACATTGCAAACGCTGCAGTATTTTGTATCAGCATTACACCGATTTGCACCCGTGCGAAGCCGGGGCGGGTCGCTAGTACTAGTATAGTATAAATGAATGGATGATTGTATGTATGGATGTCTAGATCGGCTCAAGCTCAACGGATCTCGATGTTTGGCACAGACTTAGAACGTAGTCTAGAAAACATATAAACTTACTCCTTATTTCGAAAAAAATAAAGTACTGCGATAAACGAGGACCAATAAGTTGTCGATTATACGATACTTTTTTTTTTATATTACAACGTGGCAAACGAGCAAGCGGTCACCTTGATTCGCTGAAAAAGCGAAGCGACCGCTACCCATAGACATCTGCAATTGCAGATGCGTTGCCTACCCTTAATCTACTGAGGAGGGGACGCACAACAAGAGGACAACACCTCCACCTATGCGTCCCCTCCCCCGCAAATCCACTTCCCCTTCCCATCATTTCCTTAGAAGAAAAGGATAGGAAGGGAAAGTGGACTAAAATTAGGCCTCCGGCATCACACTCGTCGGACGAAACACGGAATTGCTTCCATTTCACGCCTGTCTTCTGTGTGGTCGTGGTATTTCAACGGGGCGAGCCGGCAAATTCGTGCGAGATGTTAAAGCGGGCTCTACCACTCTTAAAACTTGATACTGGAGGACACTCGGAACTAAATATAGACCAGGGGTTCGGTTCGGTCTAATGAGCCGAATTATGTATCATAAGAAGTACCAGAAACAAGGGTGTTCTGTATTTTGGAATACACTTTATGAATGTACCAGTACCAAGCGTTTAAAGTACAACAGTGATAACACTGATTCTCGTTTCCGAATAAGGCGGAGTATGTTTTTAATTAATCCTGCGTTTATATAACTATGAGAGTACGTATCCATTAAATAGTTATTCCTTGAATTAGTACTTATAAACCGTTATATTATATCAGTAGTCCTACCACCAAATACCTTTGTATTAAGGAAATAATTTAGCATGTTAATCTGTAAAGAAGTACGAAGTATTCTAATACCATAAGATGCATTCCAGACATGCACGAGACCCTTTTAGAGACGTGCAAAAAATAGTAAAGGGTGCACCACACAGGTTAAACACAGAAT
>QDHC01004024.1:633484-643825 GCA_013186455.1 Papilio dardanus tibullus
AAGGAAATGATGGGAAGAGGAAGTGGATTTTCCGGGGGAGGGGACGCATAAGGAGAGGAATTATCCTCTTGCTGTGCGTCTCCTCCTCTGAAGATTAAGGGTAGGCAAATGCAGATGTCTAGGGGCAGCGGTCGCTTCGCTATATCAGCGAGTCCAGGTGGTCGCTTGCTCGTTTGCCACTTAATGATATAAAAAATAAAAAATAAAAAAAACAAATTTTACCATTACACAAATCAATGTTAGCTTTCGTTTGAATAGTAATTTTAGTTCTACTTTTAATAGCAGCATATTTGTCTATGTAAAATCAATCTTATTATAAATTATAATTATTTGATTTAAAATTCAAAACTCATGGTGACCCTGGTCGAAGCACACTTACGAATCATCCATAAAAAAAAAACTTTCGTTATCACATTCACACAATCCGACAAAAAAACAACAATTCGTTACATTGTGCTCGTTTTTCTAATCCGCCATTTTTTTTTGTTTTAAAAACAACGATAAAAAACAGCAAAGCGCCGCTTCGTAGTTTTTTTTTCGCATAAAATAGTAGGTCACTGTGTCTCTATTTGTCCTTTGACTGGTTTGTGGACGAATTTTTATTCAAATTCATCAATTCTGAGTCACGCAGTTAAATGCAAGATTTTATTAATTTGACCGTTTAATATATTCAAGTTAATTTTATTATTCAAATCGATTAGGGCTCTATTTGGTTTTATGGTTTGTTGATGTTTTAGATTATTAACATTCTTAACGGAAGCGTGTAATATTATTTACTACTTTTTATACATTTAAATAAAAAAAACAGAAAGTGGGGGTCGTATTAGAAGGTCAAGATCTTGGTACAGGACAGAGAGTGTTGGAAAGGGCACCATAGCCAAGGCTCAAAAACCTTAACTTAAAAAAGATACATTTTTTTATTTTTACTTTCATGTCTGGAATATTCTATAAATAACTAGGACTAATATTTTTAAACCAATTATCCTTGTAGAGTTTCATTTCATTTTGAAAGTCAATGGAATAATATTAATTAGGCAATTTACCTAGTGTTGGGTACAGACACATACAACTTCTTATTTCTGAGTCCCGTTGAATCGCATAGTAGTGTGTCGTTCGCTTTAGATGAGCGAAATGACACTCACGTGCGTTGGAATCTAATAAGGTAGCGAGAGCGCCGGGATCAGGTTCTAAATAATTGCTTGTTTGACTTGCTTATTAACTATTAGGGCTACAGTGATGGGGACACTCGAGGGAAAAAGATCTATCTTCTTTTCTTCCTTAACTTAAACTTAGAAGGGCTAAAATATACAAAGAGTATAAGTATTTGATTGAAATCTTTTCAGGAACCTTTTAACCGACTTCCAAAAGAAGGAGATTATCAAGTCATAACACTGTCTTTTTAATTTATACCCAATTAATATATTAGTGTCTGGCCTATTATCTTTACGGTCACTATTTTACATGTTGTGTCTGTTCTATTATTGATGAATATTTATTGATAATATTCTATAAATGCCTAATAATATAGACACTAGATTAATTAATAAACATTTTTTAACAGCTTTTAGCTCTATAGATCCTATAAATGTAGATTTTAATATTCAATATTTCTATAATTTACATTGAAAATAACTCGTTTTTTATTTGAATCTCGCGTCAGCAACAAATCGAACTTTGAATATTAGCAAGTACGAACATTTAACTATGTACAGATGAGGTAAACAATCTAGTTATGAAGACATTTTAAGGGACCGTCTCGTTTATTTCATTACATGAAAGAGAGGAAAGATATACGCTTAAAAAATCAGACACAGATGTTGGACATTTTGGACATTAAAAACAAATTGAATTTCGAACTATTTTTTCAAATTAAATATGAATTAACAAAAAAAAAGATTAAAGTTTTTCTCGAGAATTTTGATTATAAATTAATAAAACACAGATAATATTTATACTTAATGAATCCAAATCATATCACCTCAAAAAGCTTATTCTATGATATAAGCACTTGTTATCGCGAGTGTACCTTACACGGGCGTTATGAATATGAATCCAAGTTTTTGTAAGTTCAATCAATGTGATTGACGCGTAGGCATTAGTAGTAATACGTGCTTCCATGCTAGCTAATGTGTGGTGACCACACTGCCTCGGATTACTCGGACTTTCTTCTTACTAGTGTGCATATGAAATTCAAAGATATGTGTATTCACGCAAAATACGTGTTAGTCGTGGAGTTGCGGAAAATGGAGCTCATCATGGGTCCTTTAACCTTTAGTGTGTATATCTTTGTATTAAAACGAAGCTTTTCTGTTAAATGTTATTTTTTAAATTGGTATCAGAAATAATTTTAAAATTTGGATAGCAAACGCAACTGACTAAAAATATCTCAAACAATTTGGATAAAAATTTCATGTTCTGCGGTCTACCCAAAGTATACTTTTCGAATGGCAATATCGCCATCGCTGATGTAATCGACAAAATTATATGGAACTAACAATGACATTCGATACATCATGTGATTGTCACGTGTGAAATATCGAACGTCTTTGCCAGTTTCATACATTTTTGACGTTCGCTATAAAATCGCTTCGTAGCGAATGTAACTTGACTAACCCCCCAAATAAGGTCAGAAGTTGTCACCTTTGGATTCTTTTGCTCTTCATGGGGTCTTTGATAAATAAGGAATTTACATTCTCAAAGCTTTACTATTCCCACAAATATAGTTACTATGAAGAGCATTAGTATGGCCTATTTAAATCAAATATTATATATGGTCGCCCTATTAACAGGTTTTTGGGCAAGCACAGGTCGGGTCCGACCTCACGATCTACGTACCCGTGCAGGAAAATAATTCTAAATAATACTCTCAGCCATCAAGCATCTGTCATCATATGACATGTCCTCCCATCACACCGTATTGTAACCTATGTTACAATGTAGAACTGCCAAAAATACGATCAAAGCTAAAACTCGTTTATTTTTGGGTAATAATAAAAAAGAATTTATATTAGAACTTTAGTATGTTACTAGAAATCTACCAGGAAAAATAATTTATACTCTAAGTAAAAATCATTGAGAAAAGCGCTTACACATAGATAGGTAGTACTTTAAGATTATTGGCAAAGTAACTAAAATATCCAACATTAAAATAAATCGATTATAGTTCTTATCTGGCGAAATTTCCAAATGTATGATATATTATGTTTACCTTTTATGAGATCTTTTTACTGTATAAAAATATGTTTAATTAAAGTTACTTTGTTACGATACGGTGTAAGCGACGGACTCAGTAATATTTCTCCAAACATTTCCATAGCTTAAGTCTGCGCGTTAAAATTATAAGCATCGGTTAGTTTGTAATTCGTTGTTATGACATCATCGGGCAAATTACGACGGACTCCAACATTAATATCGCCTAATGTAAACTGCTTGAGATAATTGCGATATTCGACTACCGGGGAGTTACCCAAAGTATCTTTCTTATGGCGATATCTTCGACGGAATCGTCAAAATTGTTTATATTAAAAAGTGGCAAACGAGCAAGCGACCACCTTGAATCGCCGAAATAGTAAAGCGACCGCTGCCCAAGACATCTGCAATTTCAGATGCGTTGCCTACCCTTACTCTACGGAGGAGGAGACGCACAGTAAAAGAATGAATCCTCTTCATATGCGTCCCTTCCTCACCAAATCCACTTCCCCTTCCAATCATTCTCTTATAAGAAAAGGATAGAAAGGGGGAGTGGACTAAAATTAGGACTCCAGCACCATCCTCCGATGCATGCATATTTGTTGCACTTTAGTTCCTCTTGTTTGAAAGAGATTGATTATTTATTTATTATTGAGCCTAAACTTGAGAATAAACAATTGAACGTGATAACATTTCCTTATCGTTTTTCCAACGTATAAATTAACTCTGATGTTACAAAGGTGATTTTACATAAAAACTATAACCATATCCGCTTTATTCCGAAACGAGAATCAGCATTACTGTTGTACTTTCTACGTTTGGTACTTGTACATTCATAAAATTTATTCCAAAATACAGAACATTCTTGTTCCTGGTACTTCTTATGATACACAATTTGGTCCAATGAGACCCATGGTCTATCTTATTTAGTCCCGAGTGTCCTCCAGTATCGTATAATCGACTTATTGGTTCTCGTTTATCGCAGTACTTTATAAATTTTCGGAATAAGGAGGTACAGGTCTTATTAACATTGTTTATATTTGGCCTAGACTTCCTTTAAATAACATAAAAATTAAATGTCAATGATCTCTTTATGGACGCAGATAGTGTCCAAAATGAATTTAAAAGATTTCGTATGAATAAATTATAGTGCTTTAAAATTTGCAAAACGTTATGCAACAAATTAGATCTGTATTTCAGTACGGGTTTGAGGGCTTAATTTTATTATCGGTTGTTTTTAATAATAGCTGTAGATTTAAATTTCTGTTTACGGATATTTTTAATAAAAATCCATTAAAATTTTCAAGTTCTGTGTCAATTTGGAGTGTTGAATTACTATAGCCATGCACCCAAACGATATAAAGTAGTGGATATACCTTACTATGTTAAAATAATTATTAAGGACGCGTAATTATTATTACCGTATACGATTCGTTCATATTTGATAAAAATAGATATTGTTTGTAGTTAAATGTACCCAAAACTAAGCATACTAATTCATACTAAGTTCATTCTTGAACAAATAGATTTCAGGCCCTCTTCAAGCTTAGAGCATGTGGGAAAAGGTTACACATCTGATTAAGCTTTAAGAGCTGCGTTGCCTGGTATGAACCCTTATCTTGTCAACACGCAAAAGTCGAGGAATTGGTAAAAAACTAAGCTACTCCTAAATAACCTAATAAACTAAAGTATTGTTCGCACCAGGATATTATTTTAGTAAAGTAGCATGAAATTTAGTAACTAAACGTGTCCGAACAGCAATATTTTAAGAGAGTAGGTTAGTAAATCCTTTGTTTCGATATTTGCTACTCGCCTAAAATACTATCCTGGTGCGAACAAGGCCTACTTTATAATCAAAACAGTAGTTTTTCTAAAGAAGAATTAATAATAGATGTCTTATCTATAATAATCTATCGTGGTCGAACCTCAATATATGAAATACAGCCGGGTCGTCGGAGCTAGACAAGTGTTCAACAGATGTCGACGCAAGTTGACATACCACGGGGCTCGCCTAATTATTTGCTATACGTTTTAACGCAGACTAGTAATAGCAAGATAAAATACATAACATAATTTCAAAGATATTTAAACTAGCCGGCAAACATTATCCGCTTTATTCCGTAACGAGAATCGGCGTTATTACTGTTGTACTTCCTACGTTTGGTACTGGTACATTCATAAAAGTTATTCCAAAATACACAACCTTGTTTCTGATACTTATTATGATACATAATTTGATCCAATGAGACCCCTGGTCTATATTTGGTTCTGAGTGTCCTCCAGTATCGTATAATCGACGACTTATGGGTCCTCGTTTATCGCAGTACTTTATACATTTTATCGGAATAAGGGGATAGTCATTTGGCTGTTTGATGCAAAAACAATATTTTCACATTAAAATTAGTACCCTACTTAATTCGTCTATATTACTTAAAATTTTATATTAAATTCTTAGAATGTAAGTAGACATGTATTAGTATAGAAAACTACAAGCCGTGGATATACTAACATGGACTCCACGGTCTGTCAGGAGACTGAGGAACACCGGGTATAGTGGGTAATCCGGTCTGACTCTATAGGCCGTGAGCCCCACACGAAGCCGTCCGTGCCTTCGTAGCACAGACGGCGAAGTGAATAAAACCATTGCCAGCGTCAAAAAAAATAGGAAACTATATACATCTATGGTCTTAAATAGTTCCGTTAAAACCAAAATTTAACTTTACCGTTCAAATTAAAACGAATGACGCTTTAAAACATCGAAGTCCTGTCTAAAATTTTCCCATAGATTCTCAAATACCGTATCGCCGATCCCTTAAGATGGAAAAAAATCCTAGAAACACCTGTTACTCCTCCGCATCCGCTGCTACCGTAGAACTTAGAAAGTATAGACAGCGAAATAAACTGACATTATCGGCACATCTATCAGACGTTCATAACCTTTGTTTGATAGGAAATTTACACAAGTAAATTATGTAATTAAGTAGGAGCTAGTAAGTCTAATTTTAATCCACTTTCCCTTCCTATCTTTTTCCTATAAAAAGATGGGAAATGGAAGTGGATTTTCTGGGGGACGGGACGTATAGAAACAGGAATTATCCTCCTGATCTACGTCTTCTCCTACAAAGATTAAGGGTATGCAACGGATCTCCAATTGCAGATGTCTATGGGCAGCGGTCGCTTCGCTATTTCAGCGGGTCCAGGTTGCTCGTTCGTTTGCCACTTTATAATATGAAAAAAAAAATGCTGTGTCTTCTAATAACTGTTCTATGATAAATAGGTAGTTTTGTTTATAAGAAATAATAGATGTGAGTGAATAAAGTAATATTTAGCTTGACCGTTCTGTGAGATTTAAATATCTGTGTTTAAAACACTATCTCATTCGCGCGCAACATGGCGACGGCCATCTGTCAAAATTAACATTTCATACTCATTAGGAACGGCGGAAAATGAAATCAGTGAGTGAACACGGAATTTATAATTAAGATGAGTTACATTACCATTAATAATAAACAATTTACAATAAACTTAAGGAAGTTTCGTTGATTGTTATCATTACCGAGGTCTTCGCTGAATCCGAAATAATGAAACGAATTTTATTTGTTTTTTTTCCGCGATCTCAAATTGAAGGTAATTAGTTACAACCTTTGTACAATTATATCTTATTAAGCCTCCATATTATAGGGACGTAATAAAAAAATCAAATTAACTTAACCTGCAATTATTTAATTTTAATTCTAAATTATAATTACTTAAAATCTAAAATGTTTAAACAAGTTTTAAGTTAAATTTCGTCGTTGAAACAATTCGTAATTAAAAAAACTTGTTATTCCAGCATATTATTTTTTTATTTTATTTTAATTTATTCATGCAATTACGTTCATCAAATTACAATTACTAAGGAAGATCCTTTATATTCATTATCAAAAATATACTAAGTACCATTTAATACCTCTAAGTACAATTACAATCATACTAAAACGAAGAATATGTACTACTCGTATATTTTGCACATCGTCATCTGTATGACGCCATGGGGGCATTTCGCAGACGTCCGGCTTCCCGTGGGAGTGTGCAGGTTGCTCTGCTTTGAATCTTAGCGCCATCTGCAGGCAGTCGTAGGTTTTCGATAACACCTGGATTCAACATCTGCTTGTTTGTTTATGATAAGACATGCTAGCACTAAGACTTTTAAACTGCAAGAGTCGCAAGAGGACTTGCGACCAACGTAAATAAAATATAACACTACGACAATCTACAGGAACTTATACCTCAAACACACACCATATCCTTCCCAATCCTAAGCCATGGTTATTCAAAGATCACTGACCATGCGCTGACCTGGCGTTATGCAATCAAAACGAAAAAATAAACAGAACAAAAAAGGAACAATGACTTAACACTCCCGTGCAAGGGCAAAAAGTTATAACGGGTTCTTTAGTACGAACGGGTCGCATCCAAAAAATTTCAACTTCTTCGTTTTTTTTATTTTGAAACAGGAGCAAAAACGCACGAACAAAAAGTCTACAATGAACGTTTTTGCAAATACGAGAACTTTTTCCATAGCACGCGTTCGAATTTTAAACTCCGTTTTTGTGCGTGCTTGTTTGTTTTTGTGACAATGTAACGTTGGGTTAGGTCGCGGTCACTCTGTATTTGCATTCGGGTCTTTTTCCTTTGAAAAAGCCACAAGCCTTTACCGGTCGAGAGATCCGAAGAAACTCCGAACATTGGGATGTTTCTTGCAGTCATTCGCCAAACTTAGAACATTATTCATCATTGTTGACTTTTACAAATCCTAGCTATTTGAAAAGAGAAATACGTTCACCTATATCTTTGTCTTTCTGTGTTATATAATACATTTTATTCAATATTTGATTTCAATATTAATATCTGTTTTAATCAAAAAAGTCTCAGCTCTATATTCAATCTTTACTAATATTTTATTGAGAAAAGATTCGTATTTTTGTATGTATGAAATAACTCAAAAACTACTAGTCCGATTTCAAAAATTCTTTCACCGTTAGAAAGGTACTTTATTCCCGAGTAACATAGTCTATATATTTTTTTAATTCCGCGTAGACGATGTCGCAAGCTACAGCTTATAATGTAATTTTGTAACTTCAGTTAGTTGCTCCCTCAAGTTTTGCAAAGTTACGTAACGTCTTCACTCTTGGGGATATGTTTTTGCTCTCACTTTTATAGGTGACGATTGTGAGATAAAATCCATAACGTTTTCAAGTTTTTTCAATTATAAGTGGCACTTGAGAATTATGCTCTGTCACATCCGGCACAGAATATTGGATAGTGATGTAACTTTCTGTCAAAGCGGGATTTTTTGTTAATGCAAATAGTCTTATTTTAAGGGGAAGTTATGAGGAAACATACCATAATGTATGCTTCGTCATTTGAGTTAAGATGTTACTAAACTCATCTTATTCTTATCCCAGTCTAAATTGGATCGACGCACCAGATTTCTTTACTTCAGGTCGATCTGCCTTCCGTCATTTCATCTATTGCCAGGCTTAACACTTACACGATAGAAAATATAATAAAAATAAGTACATGTAAGTTCAACGAGCAGAATTAAGAACGATAGCAGACACAGTTAAACAAAATATAAAACTATAAAATTTAGTTACCTTTCGAGATTACTTCGTATAGTATGAACTATCTTACTTTATCATCGTTATAATCTATTAGTCTATAAACCCAAGCTTTCGTCATAAAATTTAAAAAATCACAAAATGCGATTCCATAGAAAATGTTGCAAGTCGTGAGAGACATTGTTGGAAGTGATAAATCTCTATAAATGTGTGCAGGTGCGTGTAAGTGTGTGTTTGTGTGTGTTAATATGCGCAGGCACCACCAATGTGCACTGTTTCACTGTTGCATGCTGCATTCCCACCCCCGCTGTAATGTCGGACCGAATAGTCTTGATACTTTAGAAAAAACAAGTAGATTCTTATGTATTACATAATATTTACTTTTCTTGTGATGATAATACACAATAATCAGATTTATTAGAATAAGCATGTGAAATAAAATGTTGTTGGTTTTCGCTATTGGAGTACAATGCTCGTATAATTTACCATTAGTAATTTAGTTTTTTACTATAAGTATTACAGTAGCAAAGCAAAAACAAATAATGAGAAGAGTTACCAACAGTACAGTACTTGAATATTTTTTTTAAGTTTAATTTGTATTATTGTTCAAGTATCAATCTCAATATAAACAAAATTCTTCATTATCAACGTAGTTTGTTGATAACTTACTCGCTTTAAATTTTTTTTCCATATAAAATAAATAGCCTTTTGAAGCAGAGAACTGAAGTTAACATTATTAACTTTTCAGTAATTAAATTAAATTAAGATAATTTTAAAGTATCAAGAAGTGTTGTTCCTAGTTAGAGTAACAAATCGTAGGAGTATGCACAGGGTGGGTCGCATAAAAGGACCTTTTTTTTTTCTAACATCCACTAAACATTTTTTCTACCTGAGATCCCGAAATTTCTACCTGATGTGTGCGCGCGCGCAGATTCTAATATTTTCGAATTTCGAACTCTGAAAAAAAAATTCGTATCAACTCCAACCTAGTATTGTGAAGGGGGGTTTTTGCTAGATTTTTTACAGGAATTTCACTTGCTGTAAAACGTAAGGTGTATACTGGTTTTTGTTATGTTTATAATTTTTTCTTTTTATTTTGACCGTTGTAAAGGGGTGTTTAAAATGATGACTTTAACACGAGGTTTTTCTACCATTTTTTCGATTGAAACATTTTTTTACAAACGACAAATGATCAGTCAAATCTATACTTAAGTATATGGATGTCGCAGACCATGTTTGCCTTAATGGATGTGACATTCTTCATCAAGCAACAAATAAAGCAAGGAAGCAGTCAGAATTGTGGTAAAGTTACATATTTTAATTACCTTTTAAACAAAAGAAAGATGAAAGCTAATTAGGAAAATAAAATGTGCATATTATTACTGATAGCTATAGTTTCTTTAACAGAAAACATTAAATTGTTAAAACTTTCGTGAGACATTAATATATATTTATTTAAAACGGCTAAAAACTCGCGTGTAATTTTCGGTGAACGGTACCGACTAGTTTCGGACTCTTCGGGAGTCCATCATCAGGGCGAGTGCTTATA
>QDHC01004024.1:647216-657263 GCA_013186455.1 Papilio dardanus tibullus
TACGAACAATACGTTAGTGAAACCACGAAAGTTTAAAGTTACATATAAATTATTTATTTGATTAGAAAATTGATAAAAAGCACTGTAAAATAATAATTGTTAACTGTTCTAATAATATGTTCGATTTATAAAAATAACCTTTATATTTGTTTTAAATTATAAACAGTTGTCTTATTATACATTCAAATTGTGTTTTAGACAATAATATATTTAAATATGTTATTATTCAATAAATTAATATCTATTTATAGAAACAGACACAATAAAAATCTATTAAATTCAATAATATGTAAAATTAATTTTGATATTTTATAATTAGTACAAAATTCTAATACAGTCAAACCTGGATAAGCGAGAAATATTTATTAAGCCCTGTACACACTAGAATAGTATTTTAGTAGAGTAGCAAGTGGCAAGTATCCGAACAAAGGATTTACTAATCTATTCTACTAAAATGTTGCTGTTCGTACACGTTTAGTTACTAAATTATTACCCTCGTGCGTAAGTATAGGCTTAAACTAGTCCGAACAGTAGTAAATCCTTTGTTCGGATAAATGCTACTTGCTATTCGACTAAAATACTATCCTAGTGTGTACAAGGCTTTAGTCATTTTCTGATCCCGACGAGCTATCTCCATAAGCGAGAAATTCGGATTAGAGAGACAAATATCGCGGTCCCTTGGAGGCTCAAAATTTAAAAAGTGATTCTCAAAAATGTAACACTAACCTAAACAGTATAAAAATTGCAATATTGAAGTAATAAATGAAATCTATACAAATTTTAACAAAATGTCGATTCAGTACAATGCTCAATCAAAAGCTATAAAGTAAGGGAATGATTGAATAAAAAAAACCGCAGCGCGCATCGTGGGAGACTTTTTTTTTAAGAGCGAAAACTTCTTTTTTTCTCTAAAAAAGGGGACGCAGTCTTTTGTCGTAACTCAGGTGGTTCGTTGTGCTGAATAGACTTTAGTCGCGGTGTATGAAATAAAATAAGATTTTTTTATGTAAAGTTTACGCGATTTTGTTTACGTTATATTTGGTGAAATCGAAGGAATTCTATTAAAGGAAGATTTAAGTTAATTTTAACAAAGCTTAAAAGTTTTAAACCTCTTACTTTTGAAGCATAAGTTACCTAGTATCCCTAGTCGTGGTATTTCCCTTTAGAATTAACATATTATACTATTTTAATCAATCTATACTAATATTATAAGGAGAGAAACTTTGTATTTTTGCTTGTATTGAAATAACTCCAGAACTACAGGACCGATTTCAAAAATTCTTTCACCATTAAAAAGCTATATTATCCCCGAGTAACATAGGCTATATTATTTAATTCCACGCGGGCGAAGTCGCGCACAACAGCTAGTTACAAAATTGAATCATTTTCTGTTTATTTTTATTGTTTTTTTTTAAATGTAAGCTTTCAAATAAAGTCGACTTTAATGCTTATGTCCTATATCACATAACAAAGGAATAAGCGAGCAAATAAATTAATATGCCAACTACGTCCATTATCTCAAGATTCTATTGTTAAAGTTTTAAAACTTAGCACAACGCTGTGTAGCTTAATATATTCCGAAATACGGGAAACACATTTCCATGTCTCATGGCAAAATTTTGAGCTCTTCGTTACTCAATTTAAAAACATCTTAAAGCAAAAAATGTGCAGACAAAAATAGCTTTAAACTCGACGTAATAGTCATTAAAATTCTTTGCATAATTAGAATTTGGTAAGTGGCTGAGGTTTAAGGGATGGTATTCAAGATGTTGCATGCAATATTACATTTAAATACGTCTTAAGTAACAAATGCTACAATCTGAATTCGATTTTAATACATTGCAATAAGGCTCTTTTTTGGTTGTATCCAAATACGGTTTTATTTGAACGTGGTTTTAAGTTGGGGGCAGGTAAAGAAATTTGAACATTTTAAGGGATGATGGAAAAAAAACAAGGGTCGGTTTTGAAGATACAAAAGATGGTGTTGGCGTCACGCAGCGCGATAGATGGACTGAGGATGCAGTTTTAGATTTCTTCGTCGATTTCCAAAATGGATACCCAGACGGTTAATTGAATATGACCACTTAGGAGATGCAAACCGAGATTATAAGCCATTTTAGACATATGGCTTTTAAATGTCGAATTGCATTGATGACCGCCTGGAACGTTTCGTGCGGCATTGGCTTGTGGCTTGCAATAATTATAGGCTACGTTTATAACAAAAAAAAAACAAAAGCATTCGAAGAATCATAGACCAATACGTATAGGTTGGACATAACTTAGAATTTTTAATTACGAAATATTCAAGATCTACATATATCCTGAAATAAATACAATAATATTAAAATATCTAATTGTTTTTGGGATCCAAGAATTTTATTTGACTTAATTACTCAAGCTTGTTTTTCAACCAATATTAAGTAACTAATTAGGACTTTTATAACCTAAAATCAATACATTAACATATATTAAGGCTGTAAAATTATAAACGATCGAAGTATCTTGCTATCAATTGATAAGACGACATCTGCTTAAAACAATCTCTTCTAAATAAACACTACCTTAAAAAACGAAACACATTGCAGCAATAAAACCTCAATCGAGAATAAAAAAGATTAATCTACATATCTTTAAAAACCATAGTCCTTATTTCCTCGGATTAGAGTTTCATTTTGTGTAACAGACTTTTTCGAATCTAGAAAAAACGAAGCGCCCACATCTTCCGACAGGAAGAGGAACTTATTTGATTATAAAACATTAGACGATCGATTTTAATGTAAAAAATATAAAAGAACCAGGTGCATAATGTTTTGTTTTTCTTTCCAATTCAAAAACCTCTTTTGTTTGTTTTGTTATATCCGATGGAGCACCCTTTCGTTTTTATGCCAAATGTTTTTTTTTTTTGACAAAAAATATGAAATCATATTTGTGTAAGGTAGCCAATGGGAGTTTATAGTGGCTGTAAAAACAATAACAAAAAGTTTTGAAAGTGAAAGTTTTTAAACTTTTTTAGCGAAATAATTGTATTTGCTTATAACCAGTTTCTAATGTTTTTGTTGATGAGCAAGGTTTTTTTTAAACTTCAAATTTTTTTTAAGGCACAAATCTCAGAGCAATTTAAGTATTTACCAAACTTTTTAAACTTTATTGTGTTTGGGAACGCTTAGCAAAATAAATATACACAAACATTTATACTGGTCAATAAATAATAAGATTAAAAAAAAGGCTTCATATTTTTAAATAAAACCAGTATAGACTTAGATTCAAACTTTACGCTTACTTTTTTTTAAGTTATCAGCTGGACGAGACGCAATTCAAAATCGCTTTGAGTCTTGAAACTTGCTCCGAACTAGAATCCGGTTCCGACCATTTGCGTGATGGATGGTCGGGCACTTGCACGTTAAGACATACCAATGAAAATTATTTTATCATTCAACACACGTACGCTTAATTACAATCATATTACATTGCTCGCTTGTACTTACACAATCAAACAGCATCACTAACAAGTGCAGTAATGAAATATGAACTGCAATGTATATCTTTATAGTCGTTGTGATCTGATAATCTCAGTGATGAGCAATAGTTCGTGTAAATCAAAATGGCGGTCTCCCAAAATACAGGTTTCTGATGATGGAGCGTAGGAAATTAGATAGCAACTAGTAATGTAATGACTTAAGAGTTTACCAACGGTTGCATACCAAAATAAATAAACACAATTTATTACAAGAGATCCTAAAAAAGCAATTCGTGAAGAGAATCTCTACGTATTTTGGAACAGTTTTGTCAGATTGACTACAACGTATTTAGTGTATTAAAACTTTAACGAAAGGCATTAAAATCCTTTATGTTTACCCGTAATCCCTAACTCTAAACAGGAAGCAATCTGTAGTCCATACTACAAATATATGAATAAAAATAAACTATACATTTTTTTTTCAACGCTTCAAAATATTTACATAATCCACCTGATCTTATTTGAATAAAAACGAAAATCTAATTCAGTAATCTTCGTACCAATCGACATCCTGCTTCCTACATACAGGTGATTGTACAGAATTGAAAAAAAACTATTCATTCGATTGTCAAACCCTTACGTAAGCGACCAGTGTTCATACGTCATGAATAAAGGACAGGAAAAAAGTACTTCCACAAGGACGTTTGAAAACGAAATTCGATTTTTTTTTATAGTCTGAGAATATGTCGCGAGATCAAGTATGGAGTGCATGAATAATTTTTATACTGCCAGTATTTTTTCACAATAAAATTATCCAAAATATTAACCTCCTTTATTCACTCGACTGGGACACACAAAATCTTTCCGCTTTCAGATATATTTAGTTTAAATTGAAATTATGACCTAGCCTAGACAACTGCTAAAATCATTGTAAGACATCGGACCAATTTACTCGTACGTATCGTTTGTATTAAAATAATTCTGAAGATTGTAGGTCTAAAAACATTAGCTTTAACAAAGATCTTCATTACTAAGTAAGACAGCTTTACAAAAAAGCTATAGCCATGTTCTGCACAGTCAAATAGCTCTTAAACGTAAGTACCATAGGGTGTATACTTAAGCAACATATTTATTTCTCATATAAAGAATGCAAGTATTCCTATTTTTAATAATAAACAGATGCAATAGTCATTAAATAATAAAAAAAACTCAAACAATAGACAACTTTTACTTTTTAAAGTAATTGCCGTGAATTTTCGTTTTATACGACCTTGGAACTATTATTGTTTCGTTTTCATTGAGACAATAACCGAAAACAAATGACGTAAAAACATTTAAAAAATGATCCGGGAGCTATTGAAATTCATTTTATAGTTATATAGGTAGCCCGGTCTACTTTTTTCATAGTCTCTTTTATTACTTTTCAACTTAAAACCGAAAGTTTCTAAGGCGCCGCCATTTTTATTATGTTTTATTTATGCTGTTTGATTTTATGGTGACCCTCTTTTGTTTCGTTGAAGTCGCCGAAAACTTTTGAACGATTCTGTTAAATAGTTTAAAATAAACGCGAAGTATTTAAGTTGTTTTAAAGTTAATTATTGAGAGAATTGTACCCGGTTCAGGACAATGACGTAGGCTTTAAATATAAATTGAAAGCTTTCTTTTGATATGCCGAATATATTTGATGAGCTTTCCATTCATTTAATTTTTTAACACCTAATTCGTTATTTTATTTATTATGTTCGTATTTTGGAATCTTTAATTATTTAATACACTAATCCCTAATAAATGCTAATACAATAATGGAAAAGAATTTAAAACAACAAAAGTTAAAATTTTAAAAAAATATATACGATTACCCAAAAGCTTTCTAATCAATAATTTTCTTTAAAAAGAGTTAAACGAGATTGTTAACTTTCTTCAGTGATTGTTAAAACATTTTTTTTCTTTAAAAGATTTCAACGTCATTCGTTTTAATATGATTAATATTACTATGTGTATGTATTTGTATGTTAAATAATTAGCTAAAGCAATGCATACAATAGTGGACCCCTGTGCCCGGACAGACGGACATCTGCTCCGTTCCTATAGTTTATTGTTACTCACGATGCATTTATAAATATAGATAATACGAATGTGTATTTTTAAAATACTAGTTAACGTCCGCGACTTTGTTTGATCTTTTTTTTGTAATTATTCCTATTGTATATTAATATTTTCTTTGTTTTCTTATCTTGATTTGTTTCTGGTGACATAATTTATTAAAATAATTATTTATCATGATCTATTGTAGATTTCAAAAACAATTTTTAATTTCTTAATGAATGAATACAGCCTTACTAAAAGAGCAGCATTGATTTGCATCTGTATAAAGTATATATGCATTTTATGTAGTTATGTTTGTATGAACGCCACTTACGTTAAATATATCGAGTTATCAAACAGCTGTTAAACACTATCGAGATATCAAGATTTAAATTTTTAGTATAAAATATTAAAATATTTATTTTCCTAATTGATATGATTAACTTTTTGCAGCGAAGTATTAAGAAAAAAGTGTGTTGAAGCGAGATCGCTCCCCCCCGGATCCGGCGTGCATACCATTAGGCACCCTCATTTACGTCTGGTCAATGACAGCCCTGTTTTAATCAATAACTTCTTTTTCGCGCGGCGTCCTTGGTTTTTTTTCCCCGGCGCGACTTTTTCTGCGCGTATTTCGTTTGTTATGTGTCAATCGGTTCGCGATTTTTTCCAAGACGCAACGCTTCTCTCGAATGTTACCTCATTTTCGTCGATTCCGCAAAAAGCTCAAGCAAAAAAGGCAAAAGCTCGGCCAAAAAATCGTCTACCGAACGATATCTCGTATCGCCGGTCTTGTAGCCATTTTAATTATTATTTAATACCGAGGGACGAGCACGTGGCGACTTACGCCGTCCCTCTCGCTCGCGCGCGCCGACCGCTCTCGGCGCGCCCGTCTCGCTCGCACCGAGCCCACTTACACACATAAAAATCGTGAATAATAAAAAAATGTGTACACATTTTTTTCGCTTAACCACCGCAGCGATGTGTGCGTGCGGCCTCACGCCGCCAGAGAGGGACGGCGCTTTACGACGGAGCGGAGAAGAAGGTCCCCCACTCCGATTTTTTAAGCTCCGCTGTCGATGTCGGCGTCCGTGTGATTTTTTTCATTTTATGTGTTAGTGTACCCCTCGCTCGGTGTAGTTCACTTTTTCTACTATAGATCTGAATTTCAGTCTCGTTTTTGCCGCGTCGCTCTAAAGGCGGGCTCGCGGGCGTTTTGTATTGCATTATTGTTGTGGAAGCGAGCGGCGGCCGGCACTCGGCGCGAGCAGAGCCGGCGTCTTGAGGCACATGTCTTGCGGACTCCTGAGCTGCAGCCGAGACGCGAGCGCGAGTGCGACAGGGACGGGGCGCCCTCACGTGTGCCTGTCATACCCACAACTATTATATTATATAGCACACTAAAATATTGAGCACAAAAAAATCTGGCAATTCGGATCCTAGTACCGACGACCGGCATTCATAATTTTACCTCAGGGTCAACTGTACGGCTCCGGTGTTTTTTCCTCGCCGGCTTTTTTAAATGTTTATTTTCACGGAGCACGTGGATTTTTTGAGACATTTTTGCGGATCCTCCGCGGACTGCCTTCCGGACGTGTTGTGACGCCTAGTGTTACCTTGTTATGTGATATATATTTTAGTGACATTTAGATAGGAACAAACTGTGATTTTTTATGGTGATAACGTTGGTGATTTCGAAGATAAACGGATAGTAACAGGTATGTTGCATTTTTTTTAATTAATTTAAAGTTAAGTCTACGCGTAAGGGGCGCAGGAGTAACTCCGGGAGGGGTTATTTTACAAGTTCCCCCCCTAGCGAGATAAATGTCGTAATTGCGAGACGCCTGGGCGGACGTCTGTCAAAGTCGACCTTGAATTATGCCCAGACTATAAATACGGAAATATTTTCGTGCAGTGTGCGTGATGATGCTTGTTTAAACATTATTTTTAATGTTTCTATACTTTTGCCCTTGCATCTTTGAACTCTTTGTTTGTCAATACTTGCGCGAGCGTTATTTAAAATTACATAATCTGCTTATTTCTTTCAGTTTTAAATAAATACTATAATAATTGATTCTTTAAAAGATAAATAAACTGGTTTAAAATTTAGTAATGATATAAAATCAAAATAAAAATATCAAATAACATTAATAGATTTTTTTTTCAAATCAAGATCGTGCAAATTATTTACATAATAAATTAATTAAAATGTTGCAAAATAATAAAATATTTTCTCGATTCAAAATTCCATAACATTTATAGGTATTAAAAATTCTTAATTAACATTTAAAAAAAATCTAAACTAATTAAATCTAATCTAAATATTTAGGCAAATTTTATGAACCTCAAAGCTTTTAATATATTCATAAAAATCAAGCTATCATTAAAATACAAAGTAACGAAAAACTAATTACTCGCCTCTAGCGACTTCCCCCAGCCAAACTTGTAGATTACATATCTTAAACTTAATCATTCGTGAGGTCCAAGTTATCCATCCCCAAATTAAATATTCTAATTTTCATCCATTGAAATCTACCATTATTCTTATTATCTAAACAATAAGGTCCATTGTCCAACAACACAATATTTCGACAACTGCAAAATAACTTTGTTGTCTATCTGTATGCGCAATTATTATCTTTGACAGCGGTGTACACTTGTATCCAAAAGTACAATTAGTGACATAATTATAATAAAACAAATTACTTAATTTAGTACTACAAAAATTATCACAATTATTTTTGAAATATTATTAGTAGTAAAAGTTTTTCTAAAAACATTTTTGTTGTCTCTTTTATTTACTTTGAAACAACCGAGACGGCAAATTTTATAAGAATGTTTCGGAATGCGATGTGTGTGACTCAAAGTTGTATTAAGATTATCATTAATAGCATCTAGGTTGCCTTTTTATCCGAGATAAAGATATTACAAGCTCGATAAACTTATGATAATATTGTATTAAAATTGTATCTTAAAAGACCTTATAATTTTCATTTTAAATCTCCAAGATTAAATTAATTTAGAGATAATTTTAATATGTTTTCGGCCAATACAAGACCTTGATTTTATGAGAAAATTATATCAAAATAATTCACATAAGTTTTAATAAATGCTAAACAAATGTTCGTTATCACATTATACTTTGATACTTTTTCGTTTAACTTTACATAATTAAGTTTTATATGTTGATATTTATAGAATTTTGTGCCTAGGCCAACAGTGGTCTATAACATAATTATGCACGGGTCGTTAATATAATTTAGTCGATGCCATACGTGGCCGCGATTAGCCGAGGCTCCGCGGCATGTGGGCTACGGGCTGGAGCAATGACACAGCCTACGTCTACTCGTCACCTGCTAGCATCGACACCGCAAAAAAACGAACAAAAACTTATCGTTTTTTTCCCCACTCTAAATCTAGTTTTAAATTAGCGAACAAGTAATCAATTAAAAATTTGTCTTCGCGATTGTACTTCGACAGACGTCCAAACAATTTTACGATGAATAATTTGCAACATTTATTTATAAAAAAATGGCTTATTTTAATACAAAAATTAAGATGTTAATTTTTTCCAGCAGATTGAAAATCAAGGATCTCGAAAATTCCATGACAAACAAAACATTGGACAGAAGGATAAGACAGAAAACGTATATTTTTATAAGATAGTGCCAAATACCAATTAGATACGAAACTGTTATATAATTTAGATAGAATTTTTAATAATCCATACAAAATGATGGAAGGTAGAACGATCGACTACCGGCCGGATGGCGGTGGCTTAGACTATCACAATTCGCCTTTAATGGCTGAAATACCAATAGATAATTACTCTCATATACATAGAAGTATAGAACATTTAAGATCTATAGGTGTGCCACCGCCTTTAGACCACCATAGACATCTAGCGACAAATCTAACAGACTTGAGAAGGTATGAACATCCCGATGACATACCAGAAATCAAACCGTCAGTACTTCGATTGTCCGAATTCAAAAATGGCCTGCAAGATATAAGGATGCACAATGACCAAGAGAATGATGTGCGGCAGATGACACCACAGGATGATGGCCCCAAAGGATACAGTGCGCCCTCTACACCATTATCAGAAAACGGCGGTCAAAGCATACCAGAGGAAAAGGTAATATCATAATTAATTCTTAACTTTGTATATTTTAATTTATAGAAATAATTGAATAGCTTGTTAATTCGTTTTATTCCGTGTATCATTTATCTAAATCAAGACAGTTGGATATATTTATCATTCGGTCGTGTTGTTACCTACTTAATTCAAATACATATATGTATTTGAATATCAATTTTTCTTCCTTGAAGTTGAGAGTACTCGAATGTACAGTCAAATACAGCGTTCACTTGAATAGTACTCGTTAGAATAGTATTTGCGTTATGACTTCCTTGTCTAAACTTGTATCTATTTATTTTGTCCTTCAATTGATTTTCATATTGAAATACCCGTCACTTGACTTATGAATTAGTAAATCCAGTTACTA
>QDHC01004024.1:661415-673655 GCA_013186455.1 Papilio dardanus tibullus
TTTTATATTCAACATTATCTATGGTCCGAGTCTAATCTATCAATAGTAAAAAACGCAATCTCGATTCCCGCGCAAACGCCCGCGCTCGACAACGCTCGAGAAACCGAACTCAAGGCCGCATTCTTTCAAACCATCCATTGTCAATGTCAACGTATAGGGTTGCCAGGATTTAATATTACCTAATCTAATCCTTGCTAAAAAAAATAATAAAATATATTTCATTACTAGTAGTCGTCCCCTTACTTTACGTGATATTTATAAAGACTAAGTCATATTGAGGTTATTCCAGGACATCAGTTCCAAATATCATCGAGAACCGTTTCGGAGATATGGTAACAAATATCTATACATCCATCCAAAAATTCACAAATTAGTCAAAATATCACGAATGTAGATTTTTTGTAGACATTTGTTATTATGTAACTTCAAGGGAGTTACCCAAATTGTATTTCGGTTGGCGATATCGCTGATGGAATCGACAAAAATGTATGAAGTGAAGTGAATTGTGTGAAGTCATGTGATTGTCACGTGTAAAATATCGAACGTCATTGTCAGTATCATACATTTTTGACGTTCGCTTTAGAATCGCTTCGATAGCGTATCTACTTTAGGTAATCCCCCAGAACGTTTGAATGAATCTAGATGGAATTTGGAATAAGAATTTATTAAAGCCTAATAGCCAATAAAGTTGTTTCAATAACATATTATATCGCTCGGACGGAGTCGCGTGAGACAGCTAGTTTATATAAATGTAGTATTTTTGTTCATTTCTATTTCTCATTCTAAGTAATTATAGAATTTTTTAACCTTGCGTATGACGGATTGTTTTCTTTGGCCAGTCTCACATTTTTCATTTTAATCGTTCGTATATAATTTTGAAATTTTAAACATTTTACTTTTTAGTATAATATCCGTGATTTTTTTTAGTGTCGTACATATTTTTTATGATTAAATTATTATTTAATGCAAATACTTCCTAATATATTATATTTTAAAAATACAACAGCATTATTGTAAATATTGTCAATGATGTGAGGTTTCCTGCAGTTACGTAATAAGCCATTTCGTTTAAATAACACCAGAATAACTTGACCTACGACTGCTTACGAAACAGTACACACGGAGATTATTTTTAAAATGGCTGATTCACGCTCGCAATTCATAGACCAGTATACAAAGAACCTGTTTGCCTTAGAAATTACCTTGTGTGACAGTTCAATGTGCACTGGTACTATATCCCACTATACTTAGACCTCTGCGGCAATAAATTATCAGTTACGTTAGCGTCCAATATAAAAAAGTTCTATATTTGACCGCACTTCAAACGGTCAATGTCAACAAACAGCGTGTACCAGATTTATCATTTGAATATTTTTTGCATTGTTTTCGCGTCAATTGGATTGATTTAATTAAAGATACACTTTTAGTGGTCGTTGACTTTACAACGAAGTAAGCTTTCATTCCTCAATACAGGAGCCTAGCACGAAAATGTATAAAGAATTGTTCATTTTGTCATCGTAAAAATTTTAATGAGACTTGTTATACTTTTGGATCTAATTTGGATGATATCACCAACACTTTCTCGTAAATTTTCCTGCTAGTCCCTGTTAAAAATATTAGTGTTGTCAATCATGTTTTAATTTATTATTTCTAGACTTAGCTTTAATCTTCTAGCACTCTAGTCTAGACATTAATGGTATTTTTTTATGATTTAGCTGACGTTATTTTTTTGCCATATTTTTTGATAGACAAAGATTTTTTTCTTATTACCCAGTGTTATTTATAGACGGACTCGTTACCTTTGGTAGCCACTATAAGGGCTGTTTAATAAAAAAAATTACAAATGATTCTTGCCTTTCTGCTTTAAAATATATAAATGTAGATAGAGCGTTTATCATCACCATTTCTTCGTCTTGGTTATATCACCTTTCACGCAATCTAGCCATCTATTCTTAGTTCTTCTTCTGGTGTACCCCACCAAATTCATACTTAACTGTCTCTTTGGACAGCTTTCATGAATAGCGCAATTCTGTGCAATGTTCAAAACTAAGACGATTAAAAAAAAACTATTTCAAAAGTCGTAACTGTAACTTCCAGTGTTGAGCAAAACTAAAAATAAAATGATCAGTATTTTTAAAGCAGACTAATCCAGACACACAACCCCTTATTCCGAAAAAATCTATAAAGTACTGCGATAAACGAGGACCAATAAATCGTCGATTATACGATACTGGAGGACACTCGGAACTAAATAAGATAGACCAAGGGTGTCCTTGGACCAATTTATGTATCATAACAAGTACCAGGAACAAAGTTGTTCTGTACTTTAGAATAAAATTTAAGCATGTACCAGTACCAGTAGAAAATACAACAGTACTAACGCTGACTCTTGTTTCGGAATAAAGCGGCTAATGTCTACAAATATATGCAATTAAATATGGTTTTTAATAATAGCCAAAGAAAACAAGTCATTATACAGCATCGAGTAATAATAATCTGTAGGCGACTCGCCACATCTTGATCCGTTCCGTTTCTTGGAACGCACCACCAAATTATTTATCGCGTGTACGCCGAAACCTCGAGTAATTTGTACCCTACTTCCTCGTAACAAAGTTCATTACGCCTTGACAAAAGGTCTACGAACAAATTTACACAGTAATTTTGATTGACACCAACCATTACGAGTGAGTTAGGCATTGCGTCATCAAGTAACTACGGACATGTTTTTATTTTTTATTCTGGGAGGCTACAATTTTTGTTTTGGTAGCAAACGATAATAGACTTTATTCACATGTTAAGAAAGTTCATGATAATTTGTTTTGTTCGTTTTTAAGTTAGTTTGCCTACGGCTAATAGTAACCTTTGAGTGCCAGTGGGTCCAGACTTCTTTTTTTCTATATTGTTTGATAGTACATCTTCATAATAATATTTTGGAACACTTTCCTCTAAAACTATACCTTGTCAAGGAAAATTTTTAAAACCTACAAATATTATACAGTAAATGCAAAATTTGTTTGAAGGCATCTCCAGACCGATAAATCGATCTCGATGAAATGCATAGATGTAGGACATAGTCAAAAAGAGCACGTAAGCTACTAAGTATTTTTAAATTCCGCGCCAAGTCACAGGCAACAAGCTGAAAATAATATTGATCATGATCATTATGTGACCAACAACTCTATTAATTTGGTGGCTAACAGGAAAGATTATATTCAGAGTTATCTTCAAGTATCCATATACCAAACTTCTCGGTGTGAACATTCCGAAACAAAGATACACGGGTGAGATTAACTTAAACCTGTAGTATAAGAAAATTACACTAATCTCGGTCAAGACACGCGATCTCTCTATCACTCCTAGTCCGATAAATTATGAAGCCCGAGGCAAACTAAATATTTTTGACCATATTACCTTTATACTATGAAATAATATTAAAAATACGAAATCTATTTCTTATCTGTTATCATTAGAAAACGTCAGTTTGAAAAATTTACCAGCAGAAGTTTTTTAATTGAAATAAAATAAAGTAAAATAAATTGATAATAAAATTTATTTCTCATTTATCTTAAAGATAAAAAAATATATCTTTCATACACTTTAAGTAATATTAAAAATACTATTGCAATATTTAATAAAATAATCATTCTTTGTTTGTGGAATTTTATTTAAAACATGCATCTCACGTTTGTTTAAGGATGTATTTGACTATCAAAGAACGCCATCTATTACGTAATTTCTAAACCTCTATTTTTAAACTAATATCCGTTTAATAATACAAACTCATGATAAAAGCAAAGATATTTAAGAAACAAAATAAGTTTTCATATAAATCGTTTAACTACATTAATTTAATTGTAATTTCCCTATTAAGTTACGTTTAAGTTATAAATATTTAAAGCTTGAGATTATAATTTAGTGAACTATTAACAAACTTCGCCTTATAATCTAAAACTGCACTTACAGACTTCATTATAAAAATACATATATTTTTGTATATATTTAAACAAAAATAACTATGTTAATTTTAAAATTTCTGTTTGAAAAATACAAATTGATGGCAGTAAGTGTCGGTTTTCCTACACTCTCGACATTTCTTAGTTGAACACATATTAATTATCTACCGAATTACGCAAGAAAAGTTTTTTTGGATGCGAATAATCTTGGACACACCCATAGCTATGGTGACCATATTTTATAGGAAAAATAAACACTCCTAGAAAAATCCAATTTTAACCGTTACTTTATTTGAAACAACAAGAAAATAATTATACATTAAATATAGGATATTCTTATTAAAATATTTTTTTACCAAATATCAATTTGGCCGATGTTATCGTTGATGTCTTTCATATGAATCGATACAACTACGTCAAATGTAAAAAATTAAAACTCTATTAAAATTGTCGACGTAATTATTTTATTGTCAAATATTTAACATCTCGTATTTCACACATTTATAAACATAAGTTCACTTGTAATGTCATTAAAAACCATACTTTGAAAATATCCGTAGTTGTTATTCAGTCTACAAACTTCTTTTATTCGATATATTTATCTCAAACCTTAAAGCATACAAATAAACTGCATTCCTATTTTATAACACACAACCACCCTTTCCACAATATAAAAACGTCTAAAATATACTTTATAAAACTACGCAAATATTAAAAAAATGAGCACTGTCCACGTATTATCCGATCGCGTGGCGAGCCTACACTAGAGCGCGGGCGACGCAGGCGCAGTGACGTGACTAGCGCATTTAGCACGACCTTGTGTAGACCCAATGCCAGATATTAGGCAGTCTGTAATGTGACCATGCTGCATCTTTACTTTTCAGACATTTGATACAAGTACGACACCAAGATAAATAATAGCAAGGATTTTGAAATTATAGAAATTTAACGTTAAATCGAGTGAAGTTATAAAAATTTACACTACTGTAAGCATACTTTCGATTACATTTAGTCTTTTAGGATGCCTGGGTGAAGTACTGAAGAAAATGCAGGTTTAACTATCGCTTTATTTACTTTTCTTTTTATTGTTCAACATACTCGTAATACACTTGTACTACCGAATGCTTTACCGCCTTGTCACTTGTCAAATCAGTGTTGCCATTCTTCAACCAAACATTTTTGTACTTGGAAACGAGTATTTTTGCGATTCAATTTAATTAAATAGAACAATAAATTAACACTACGTTGTAGGTATCTTTTAAGCTCCACAATCTAAATAAAGTTTTGAATCTAGATATTTTGAAATATTCCTATTTTAACATTAAAATACTAAAACTTGGACCAGTCTATGGTTTTAAATATTTTAATTTTGCTCATGTGAGCAAGCGCCACGTAAAAATACCGATTTTATCTTTGTGCGACATCAACCTATTAAGTTATCTGAATTCCTTATTTGATTTAATTTACGCAACCCTTGACTTCCACATAAAGGGTGTTCTTAAAGCAACAATCATATCGACCCTCGCAAATTATTATTTATAGTTCGCGCAACCCCTCAGTGGAGTAATTAATTTGGGCACGAAAGTGGCAAGTGCAGGATATTAGTAGAAACCACTAGTCATCGCTCAAATGACCATAACTTTAATGTATGCTTGATTTTAACCACTTTACGGTGTTTACTAAAACTAATAATAATCATTTTTTTTTCAATTATTTCTAAACGTAAACATTGCTAAATAATTATATAATTAAAATATTTAGCTTAATCAAAACATCCTAAGATAGTGTAGTTTTCAGAGACAAAATTATAAATAGAGATACGAGATTATGTAACCAGTTTTGCTATTACTTCAACCCTAAGGCATCATTAGACCGATGTCACGCAAAAAACGGGCTTACTCCGAAGCAAAATATTCGTTTATTTTGCGCGAACTCGTACTAATTAATTCGTAGGGTTATAAACGATAACATACGTTTGTATTTTGTTTAAATAAAATGTTTTGTTCACTTATTTAATTCGCAAAACAATAATATAAATTAATGCCACTATCATAAGGTGAGTTTGTCATTTGCTACGGTCACCAAGGATTAAATATGAACCCTCGAATGTCCCGTCATTTGCATAGATAAAGCAAACCGTTTTCCTTAGTCTAAGAAATAGCTTATCTAGGAGTTACGGGAAATTTATTGTCTATGATTATCTATTGCTTAGGGATACCATATTATCTAGACTATAATCGAGAATGACCGTTTCTTTAATAATTTATTAGCACTATGTTTTATATTAAAATAATCTAATTGATTAGAAAAAAGCAGAACATAAAAATGTTTTTTAATAGAAAGAACAAAGATTTCATTAATTAATGATTCTTAAAACTATAAAATTAGGTGTGTTAATAATGGAATCAAGTTCCACTATTAAATTAATGTTATCTTCAAAATTTTAAAATTATTTATTTTACATCATTAGTGAAAATACTCGTATTTTAGATAAAATGTATCTAATTTGATTTTTAATATCTTTTTATCACATATCAAATCGCACATACTTCAGATTCGATAAAAAAAATAGAATTTTGTTTTTTTAAACAATTTTTTGGCATTACAACATGTTGCTAGCGAGTTTCCTCATAAGACTACCTAAACTTCTCAACAATATAACAAAATTTATACCCGTGGGAAGCCCCTCATATTCAAGAGATCCTGCGAAATCTGTTTAGCACAGTTTAGTCTCCCATGTTATTGTTCATCCGTCTCACGGGAGGTCCCATTGACCATATGACCCAGTGAACTTGCCAAATGTCCCCTGAATCGAAGCCATATCTTTTAAACTATAAGAAGCTTAATTGCAACCTGCTCTGTTCCCTATAGACTATTGTTCCATACACCTCTATCGGCGGTTTGATTTTACTAACGCATATATTAAAGCAATCTCTATTACTATAGGAAACTTAATAATGAAGCAATGTGAACCATCAAGTTATTTCGAAGAGTAATGCTTATCAGTAGTATTTGGATCAAATATCTTGTGTTTGTTCAAGTAGATGTTTGTATTTTGAGTTTTTTTTTGTTTAAAGTATTCATATTAAGTTTTTCGTTGGAAGTTTTAAATATATATTTAATAATTCACAAGAATTATCTATTTTTAGATATATGCAAGTCGAAATATTGAAGTCAATGACATCTGATTTAATTCTAATTGGTTTTATTTTAAGTGACAAACAAGTTTTGTTTAAATTTAAATATGCAAGTCTTGATAAGATTTAAAAAAATATCTAGATTCTATCAGAATCAATTTTAAATAAATAAATTATTATCTACTTTTGTATTCTGCAATAAAACTAGACATCTAAACGTTTTTAAATTGAACATAAATAAAACGTGTAGGTGTTCGGAATTTATTTCGGCCTTCTGATAAATTGTTAAACTATTTGCTAAAAAAAAATAAAGCACTATTCAGAATTACTGCAACCGTTTTAACTTTTGTATAAGACACCGTCGGTTTGTAAACTTACTCCCTCTTATTCCAAAATGTATAAAGTGCGATATACGATACTAGAGGACACTCGGAACTAAATTAGATAGACCAGGGGTCTCATTGGACCAAATAATGTATAAGGAACAAGGATGGTCTGTATTTTGGAATACAGTTTATGAATGTACCAGTACCAAACGTAGAAAGTACAACAGTAATAACGCTGATTCTCGTTTCGAAATAAGTCGGATAGTGTAAAAATTACCTATAGCTAGCTTTTCCTGCGGCTTCGTCTGCTAATATCAGTGTTTATTTTGGTACACAGTTATTGTGTAATTAATTAGGTACGTAAAAAAATAATCGATTCTATTCACGGGAATTAATCATAGAATTCTAAGAAATAACTTAGTCACTATTCAAAAATTGAATACTGGTTAATAAATGTTTTCATAGAAAAAAAGATAAAAAATATATGCATTAAAGTTACAGGCACTTTTATTAAAATAACTTGTATCAATGCTTAATCTTATTTCAATACTGAAGGTCAGGTTTTAGAAATGTTTATATTAGCAATTTTGATATTTTATATTATAATCTAACAATATATATAAAAAAGACAACTTTCAATTGTATAGTTTGTTTGAAAGCAATCGTTAATAAAAATAAATTGCTTAAAGCGGACTAACTATGATTTTGTACTAGTATTCCGGCAATGCAAGCTTTAAGCAGAAATCATAATAGTTCCAAAGCTTGCATTTTATTTATTTATTTTGTACACAAGAAAAAACATAAAGTAACACAGAAAAATAATAAAACAGCACAAGGTTTATCTTAGATTAGGCTTTTATTCTTATACCTTGTACACGAGGATAGTATTTTAGTCGACTAACAAGTAATTACTAACTAAACGAGACCGAACAACATTTTAGTAGAGTAGATTAGTAAATCCTTTGTTCGGGTACTTGCTATTTGCTACTAGATTAAAATACTATCCTAATGCGAACAAGATTTTAGAGAGACATTTTTTGCATGATTTGTCGCAGCTATTTAGTAGTATATTTAACTAAAACTATAACCTATAAAGGTACTTCTATTTTATAGTTCCTTATATCTTTAAACAGGATATGAAACCGTATTTAAAATTCGAACAGGATGTAATATTGAAGAGGGATGCTGCGACCTGCGCACGACCCTGCAGGTGACATGCCATATGCTTGCAAACATTATTTTTTATACGAAAATGACACTTAATGACATATAAATAGAGTTCATATATCTCAGCAGATTTTATAAAGATTTAGAAGTCCCCGTGGGAATGAAAAATTTACTCAAATACGGAAACTTTTTTCTAAGCGTACAATAGTGTTGCGCAATGCTTTTGTATTATTGATTTATTGGGTATCGATATTTCCTTTTGTTAATCTATTTAATATGCTATGGGAATTGAAGCTTATTATCATTTGTGAATATGCGTTTTTGGACGAAATGAGCCGGATATTTACATCGTAGTATTAAAAGTTTTTACAATCCCGACGTGATTTAAGGATAAAGATGAAAGGAGTTATTTCAATCGTATTTAGTTTTTAACAATTTTACTCAGCTCCTGACGGAAAATCGAAAAGGCTAAATCCTAGTGCCTACTTAACGGATGATAAAAAACATTTTTGTCAGTCGAATCAATATTTTATAAGGCTATTAAAAGGCGAAGTAAAAAACATGAAAATACACTACTCTATCTTATTTAATTGTCTAATTTTCACTTTAAGTATCGTTTAATAGTACCTTAACCAGTCCCTTAGGACAGGTTTCTTATAGTACATGCCCTCCTTAGTGACTTCAACTACTCTTAGTGGAATAGAAAATGTTTTTACGTTTTAAAAATTGATTTTAATCGTCAAGTTATAGCATAACCAACGCATCTGACCGCTGCATCTCATATTAAACTACATAACAATACAAATCAACATAACAATAGATATAAACGTAACGGTCATCTCGAACCACCCCTTGTTTATTGCGAGGGGTGTAATCTCGCATCTCTGTACCCCAGATTTTACAACCCTTGTTTATTAGTTATAGCTCGGACATTTCTTAGTATGTTAACTGTGTAGCTTCCGATTTTTTATTTGTAAATTCCCTGTGAAATTAAAAAATATAGCCTAAGCTACTCAGTAATGAATTAACGTTTATGAGTTATTTTAATACATACAAAATTCTCTCCTTATTGGTCACTACCGCTTCGCTATTTCGACGAATCCAGGTGGCCGGTACTTCGTTGGCTACCTTATATTATAAAAAAGATATATTATAACTTCTATGGTCAAAGCACTTGTAGGATAATATTAGATAAAGGTTCTTTTACGTATTAAGTAGTAAACATATTCAACATGTACCAAGTAGTAGTTCTCTAGCAAACAGAAGCACAGTTAGTTCCTTGAAGTCGTTAGCGTGTGGGAACTGCCTGCATACCATCAATGCAATTAAAGTTTTTTTTTAACGCGTCAATAGTCCGCTTCCTCTGTCTTAAACTCAAAGTTACTGTATTCACTGCCGTTAGTTGTTCACTAAGGGAGAAACTAAGTGTGGGTTTTTGGTGCTAAATCAGAGATTAGAATTAGTTGAGCATTTAAATATGCAACAGTAACAGCGTTGTCTTAATATTATTATTACTTGCTGTTATGCGCGACTTTTTCTGCGTGGAATTAAATAATATAGCATATGTTACTCGGCGATAATGTAGCTTTCTAATGGTGAAAGAATTTTGTAAATCGGCCCAGTAGTTCTTGAGTTATTACAATACAAACAAAAATACAAAGTTTCTCTTTTTATAATATTAGTATAGATTATTTAATAAGACCACGCTTAAGTTATGTCTAGTAAGTAGACATTAGTGCATCCTAATATACTCGTATTTGCCCAATTTTAATTACAATATACATGTATATTGGGTTGTTCGGAAAGTCCTTACGTTTTTTTGATGAAAATTATAGACAATTCTGCCTATATTGACAATAGTGCTAGGTCTGGGTATGGCATTGTATCCCATTCAAGCTGTAGAAGCTATTGGCTCTATCGGGAAAAAACGAAATGACTTTCCCAACAACCTCATATATTAGCTACATATTTCTATAAACTTAAACTTAATATTCCAGTCAAATTATTTCCTTTAAAGACAAGTAGCCTTATCTCATAAATACATTGAATTGAACCGACAACTTTACATTAAATCGATATATTTAATAATAACTATCGTGTAATTATGTATATCGCTCTATTATCTGTATACAAAACTTCACCTGGATCTAAAACGCTCGCTTGGCATTTTGCTCACCAACCTGTAGTGACATTTACACCCGATCCTTGTCTTAGTATACTTTATAATACACATTTATAATGATTCCCATTATAATGATAATGATATTGATTAAAATTTAATGATAATGATTAAAATTCTAATGATAAAAGGACGCCAAATCCTTATTAGCGTGTCGAGGAAAGAGTTTAAGTGATGTAACGAACATGTCCGAGTAAATTTTGTTCACCTGCCGTATTGCATCATGTCCCGCACCATTCATATGTAACCATAGAGCTTAGTAGTATTAGACTGGACTCATCGTCTAAAGTTTTGTATTCTTTTTTGACGTAATAGTATTATGTTTTTATTTGAATTAATAAATATAAAGGATAGATTTAGTCTTACGACCAAATATTTTGTTTCAAATAGTATTAATAGTTGTAGCGTTGTACCATTTACGTTAAATTTTGTTTCTAAAAAAGATGTGACAATAAATGGTTTTTACTAAAAACAGTTATATCTAACTAAAACTTGATAAACTAAATTTCTTGGAAAAATGTTGAAAAATTTTCAAACCGTATAAAATCAGTATCAATAGAATATTATAAAAATAAACGCAAAAATATTTCTAAAACATGCCGTGAAATTGCTTTCCTAATTCTATGGTCGTCGACAACCGCCTACAACAGTTGCAATAACTACGCCAAAACTGGTATAACGAGTGACAGAGATAGTTGCAATTCCTGTTACAGTATGAAAGAGATGTAACATCCTACTTCCTGCGTGTACAACATGTAGGATATTTTTACCATATCTGTTGTTTTACGATATTACTAGTAATTACTAGTGCGTAAATGTTACTTTCATTGTAAATTGAAAAAAAAAAACATAAATTGGATAAACGTATGAAAAAAAGATACTTTATTTTGGAATAAAGTCAAACCTGGATAAAAAAAACATTATTAGACATAAACCTCTATAAGCGAGACAAATATTGCGGTCTCTTGGATTCTCGCTTATCGCATATCGCAAAGATTAATAATTTGAGTGTAAATAATTTAATCGAAACACCGATGCTTTATAATATGCTATCCTAAATAAAGAAAACCTTTTAATTTAATATTATTTTTACCCAATGATATTAATATCATTTAAAAATTACAATTTGTACCAAAACAGTTTGGACACGAAATTTAAAAAAAAACTTGGCATAACATGAAACCTCATCGTCCTGAGAGCTTATTCTCAAGAGAGCAGAATGTTCAAAATATCTTAGATTATAAAGATAACCGTGTACACTGGTAAATCAATACCATTATCTCAAAACCACTATAAAAATGAGCTACGTCGAACATCGTATGAAGTTTTCTGCAATACCCTCAAACTTAGGTACAATTTACTACCTTATTTTGAAGACAAATAAGGTTCTTATTGACTTAGCAATTACTCTCAATCCAGACAACCCAATTATCATAGCAAACAAAAGAAAAATTGATCCTTAGTACCTTTCGATAAGG
>QDHC01004024.1:696227-709323 GCA_013186455.1 Papilio dardanus tibullus
AAGCTGATGCCGATGTTGCCCGACGGCAGCCGCTTCAGGAAACAAGGCTCCTCCAGACCGGACGGCGCCTGGCGGATATAATAGTGCTATCATTTGGAACGAGACATCGCGGAAAAACATCGTGGTAAGAGGCTGATTTGTTTATTATTCTAGAATTAGTCACCCCTTCCGTGGTTATGTATTTTTTTCAGATGAGTGCAAAGGGCTGAGCTGAAAACCAGCGCAGGGACGGTTTAGGCCGTCCGTGGATATGCTGAGCTGGCTCCTATTGCCATGCTTTTTTTTCTTTTATTATTCTATTAATCTGTGTAGTGTGTAACAATTTGTGTGGCAATAAATATGTTTTCTTTCTTTCATAATTTAAGTACTCGAATGAAAAGGAAATGGGAAGTTGTTTCTCTGAACACATAACAAACAGCTATGCAGAACCCTATGTTAGGTGTAGCAAGCAAGAGGGCACTGTCCAGTGAGCAGTACCTATTTACACCTCAAGCCTCCAGATATTTAAAGAGCTGTACCAATACCGAAATGAATGAGGATTGAAATGCGGAATGTATCACCACATGCAAGGAACCGACCTGTATAGAGGCATTAAGGCTACGGATGTCATTGTCGCTGATCTTGCCGGGCAGAGTCACCTCGCTGCAGCTGCCTACGGAGATCTGGTTCCTCTTGCGACCCTCGCCTGTCACCTGCAAGTTACAAAAACAATTATTAGTTATTTACAACAGGTTCTTCCTTCATACATTTTAATATAACAAATAGTACTTCATACCTTAGCAGTGAAAGGTGAACCCTTGATGTGCTTATCTCCGAACCTCACCGACACCTTGTACTCGCCGGGCGCGGTGGGCAGGTACGACACCGCGACAGTACCGTCCTTGTTGTCGTGACAGGTTATCTGTCAATATTACAATAAATACTGTAAAGAGCTGACAAAAATAAAGATAGGTACTTAGGGGATAAAGTTCTTGGAACAGTGTCTTATACTAAATATATACTAAGATACTCTCAAAGAAACACACTCAAAAAATAAAACAAAATGGTAGGTAGAGTAGGTACTGGTCATTTAAAATAACTGCTTTTACGATATGCTAGAACGATGTCAATTATCATGTCGAAAGTTCAGTAAATACAAGTCGAAACTTTGGTTTCTTTCTGAACAATTTATAATTACCTCAGCTTTACTAGGTCCTTCCACAGCCATAGAGAGTCCACCAGAACCAGCTCCCTTGGTGCTGATGGTGAACTGACTGGGTTCACCACTGACGCCGCTGACCAGGCCCGGCCCGTAAGCGGTCACATAACCCGACGGGATAGAGTCGACATGGAACTTGTAAGGTGAACCTGCGTATATAAGAAAAAATAATGCTAACTTATTCTAGAAGAAAAAAAGAACGAGGACAAAAGCTACCAAACCTGCGTTGGTTTTCAGCTTACTTATTATTCATTCAAATAATTATTTAAATGTTTATTAATTAAAACCATTGCAAGAGTAATATTAAGTAAACCCACACCTAACGAAGAAAAGTTTTGATGTTACTGTGACGGTATTTTGATATTTTTGCAACACCAGTTTCTAGATAATATCAGAATACCGACAATAAGATATTTCATCGAGTCATTTGACTAGGAATAATAAGATTAGTGCAAAGTTTTCCGGGAAATTTTAAATGTTTAATTCAAAATAATAGCAACATACGAAGGGTAACTGGGACCCAAACACTTGAATTAACAAATCGCTGTATCTCTTTTCACAGAATATGATAGAGATACGTAATACAACTTTTTCTACACTAAATAAACATACCTTGTACATGTTCCCCGTTGTATTTGACGTAGAGTTCGTGGACGCCCTCCTCGCGTGGGTCGTATTTGATGCTGACCGTACCATCACGGTTGTCCTCTATCACTGGCTGGTCCACGTGCCCGCTCGGCATTCTGATCTCCGCTGGAATTACACAACTTCGACTTATACAAAGAATAAAGGCAATAGTAACGAATGCAATGCAAAGGAAGTTGATTGATTCTAATGTGAAATGAATTACAAAATAGGACATAACAAGTCTTATTTTAATAGGTGCAGGCATGGTCTAACGGAATTATATACAGGTTTTACATAAAAGGCACTTTTCTATGCTAAGGATGTGATTATAATAGTTATTAGAACGTAGGTATATTTATAACTTTATTTTACATAAATTACAATTAAATAAGGTGCGGATGTGCACATGTTTATATGAAACGTATTTGGTGTTTTGTCAATCTGTTACAAGATATTTGTTTTATTTAGAAGTAACAAACCTTTTCTAGTATCGATGTGGAATATAGTGACGAAGTTCAATGGAGTATAACTAAGACCTAGGCCGGTCTTGTTAAAGGTTATCTTATGCGCCTCCGCGTACACTATCGGCGCTGCCTCTTTATCAATTTCAGACACCGAGAAATATTTCAGTCTATTGTCTAAGTACAATGTAGAGAATTCGTTCCAATTTATTTCTTTCTCGTTGCCACCAACGATTGAATTCCAAATGCCACTCATAAACGCCATTTATTCACTTTCTGTTACACTTGAATTTAATTATTTTTACGTAAACTGTGCAGTGTGGTGTTATTTTTTATGCATTTTTTTTTAATTTGACCTAATACTGTGATGTTTGAATAGACAGACGTTTAATGCAATAATGGTATAATTACAATGTTTTTGAGAAATATCAAGTTACTCATTTATAAGAAACAAGAAATCTCTTCAAAGTTGGCGATGGCCAAGGCCCACTTCTGGTCATCGTGTCACCATAGTTAGTGTTTTTATAAGAAACAACGCCACATCTAGTAAGTAAGGATAAAATAAGATTTTTTGTCTAGTCCCTATTATTTGTCTACATATTTAGTTTTTTTCTCATTGAGTAAAGTAACATAAAATATACATTTAACTTTATCGTTTTTCTTTGTGACGTCCAGTAACCGTGAAATTCAGGTGAGTCAACTGCATCGTATATTATCATAAATTATGCTATTTTATTAATTTAAAATTATTTTATAAATAAATAAATACGTACGGGACAACGTTCTAGAAAATGTCACAAGACCGGAAATGTTTATCAAAACTTTTCACAGATGTTGGCGCCGTATTAATAATTTCATGTTACATAAATTAATAATATGTAGTAAATAGCAAAATATTTGGCAACCTGTGTTAGAGATATAGCTAAAATAAAAATATGTACATCGAAGGACAGATCGTTGTGACGTCAGAACTGACAGGTTTATTGATAGAAAATCATCACTTAAACTAGCTTTTGCCTTCGACTTTGTCCGGACAGAATTTAAAAAATATATCTTATTACCTTCCAGACTATGTTTTACCTCTCTACCTAATGCCAAGATCTGTTAAGGCGTTTTTGGAAAGATAACTAGTAACAAATCTCCATCCATCTAAACTTTCACATATAACATATACTATATGTTGATAATGATGTTCTAAATCTATATTAGTTTAACCTGATTTCTTCACATTCTATCCTAATAACATACAATTATAAACACATACATCACTTAGTTATAACATCTTTATCTAACCGACATCTGTCATAAACAAATCATAAAGGAATGCGCATTAATCTTATTTACTTTTACAGTTTGATTGACGAAATATGTAGGACGCTACTGGACGCCACTGGACGCTATTGAACGCCACTGGACGCCACTCAACATATTTGTCGGCTCCCTTCATTCGCGCAATCCATTTTGCTCGATCTAAATTTAAATTTCGAATAATATTTACGATTTATTTTCGAGCAAAAACGTCACGTTTGAAATTGGATTAAGCAGTTCGATATATTTAAAGTTTCGCATACGAAAATAAGCTTCTTAACAAACTAAGCATCAAAATCGTATTATTAGAAATATTTTAAATTTCATAGATGTTTTATTAATTATTAGTTAAAATGATACACTATATTGTTATTATGAAAAAATGTTATACTTTTACATCAGCTTCTGGATGTATAGCATAAATAAAATCAATACAATTGGTCTATCTAAAAGATGTTTACAAGGCTTTAGCCTTGTACACACTAGGATAGTATTTTAGTCGAGTAGCAATTAGCAAGTATCCGAACAAAGGATTTACAAATCTATTCTACTAAAATGTTGCTGTTCTTACACGTTTAGTTACTAAATTACTACCCTAGCGCGTAGGTTTAGGTTTAAACGAGTCCGAACAGTAGTAAATCCTTTGTTCGGATAAATGCTACTTGCTTGAAAAGTTTATTTTCAAAGCCAGAACAGATTTCAGACATAAACAATTTCCCTTTTCAACTTCATACAAAGACAATATGAAACATAGTGTGATAGTAAATTGTAAAAATATTACTAGGACAACATTAAATCATGTTAACTCACAAAACTGGACCGTTAGACGTCTCTGAGAATCATTCAAAGATCAAAGAAGCTAAAATAAGCAAGCAATAAGATTTTGATTTAAATGAATATCAATATTTTGTCGGGAAACATATTTGTACAGAATTGCGACTTGAATTATCTAAGAAGGTTGAATAACTAATAATTTATGAACCCTGCGTAAAATCAACATCAAAAACATTGGATAACAAAAACATTTAGAAGAATTGACGCAGAGGAAATATGAAAGGATAAGTTCAATTTTAACTATACTAAAATTAGGGAAAATTATTATAAAGTTAACAAATTTGTACTATTTACAAGGCTCCTTGTTATAATACGTCAAAATAAAGTTATCAAATAAATAACATGGGGGCTACCCGAAGGCCTTTTCGATTGGCGATATCGTTGAAGGAATTGACAAAAATGTATGAAATTGACAACGATATTCGATAAGTCATGTGATAGTCACGTGTGAAATGTCGAACATCATTGTCAGTTTCATACATTTTTGACGTTCGCTATAGAATCGCTTTGTTGCGAATGTACTTTGGACCTTCTGGCTCGTCTAAGTAACATTAAGTAGCACCGCATACAACGGAGAGCGACTCGAATCGTCAACGACCGAGCTCTTACCGATCGACTCGATCCTTTAGCGTTGCGGAGGGACGTCAGTTCCCCCTGCATTTTCTATCGGATATACCACGGGGAGTGCTCCGAAGAATTGTTTGGAACGATTCCTGCCGCCGAGTTTCGTCATCGAACGACTCGACAGACCACCGGCTTCCATCCACACCACCTGGATGGCTGGCAATTCACAACCGTACGGTTTTCGCGGAACTTTCTGCCCCGCACAGCCGCGTTGTGGAATGATCTGTCCTCGGCGGTATTTCCAAACTGCTACGACTTAGGGTCCTTCAAGAAGCGAGTCTATCTATTCCTTAAAGGCCGGCAACGCATTTGCGGTTCCTCGAGTGTTGCAAATCTCCATGGGCGTCGAAGATCACCTCGGTGATCTAGCCGCTCGTTTGCCCCCTTCTCGTATAAAAAAAAAAAAGTAGGAACGAAAAAATCTGTAATTTCAAAGAGAATATCTTACTCATTTCCTACGCATTCGTCCTAGTTTAACACTTATTAATTCTTGACAAAAAAATAAAATATTCTATAGCTGTCAACAGAAGATGTCAACTTAAGCTCCTAGTCGAGCCCCGCCTTAAAGATGTAATACAAATAGGACAATTTTCGACATCACGTATTTGGCACGATCAACTGAGTTCAACCAATCAATTAATAATGTGGAACTAATTGGAAGTTTGTTTTATTTGATTAATTACTAATTTGTAGACAGATTGTACAAAATAGTAATCGATTTTAGTTAATTTTATAATTATTTTACATACTATCAGTGGCGGATTAAAGGTCCAGACCGCCCTAGGCAAACTCATTTTCCTCGCCCCAGATTCAGTTTAGACGCGGATTCTGAACTGACTAGGCCTCCGGCATTTAGTTTTTGATTGTCGATATGTAATTTTCTCTAATTATTTAAAAATTCTGAGCTCGCGCGCCCCTCTTAACTACTCGCCCCTAGGCACGTGCCTAGTTTGCCTTAAGCCTTGTACACACTAAGATTTTAGTCGAGTAGCAAGTAGCAAGTATCCGTACAAAGGATTTACTAATCTATTCTACGAAAATGTTGTTGTTCGGGCACGTTTAGTTACTAAATTACTACCCTAATGCGTAGGTTTAGGCTTAAACGAGTCCGAACAATAGTAAAATCTTTGTTTGGATAAATGCTACTTGCTACTCGACTAAAATACTATCCTAGTGCAATGCGAACAAGGCTTTAAGGATAATCCGCCTCTGCATACTATGCTATGTTATAAAACTATATCTACAAAACGGGAACTATTTAAAATTTGATACGTAAACAAATATTCTAAATAAGCCTTATTTTTCTTAATTTTTATATACATTAGTATTACTTTATAATATAAGATATCGATGCTGTAAGTTGGTGTATCAGGATTGAGCCAAATTCCGATCAAATCCAGTAGCAATATATTTGTAAATTTATCTCCACAAGTACATTCCTCGGGTTTTAGGCAAGAATGTATTAAACGCGTAAATACGGTGTTAACATATCCATGCTACAGGATGTTCAAATGTTCCAAACATGTATGTGACTATAGAGAGGGTAGTTCGTACTTACAATGGAAATATTGCTAAACGAATAGCATTATAATTTTCGACTTTGTTATTTTTGTTTTACATCAATAGTGACAAGTTATTGGTTGTTCGGAAAGTCATTTCGTTTTTTTGATGGAAATTATAGACAATTCTGCCTATATTGACAATAGTGCTAGGTCTGGGTATGTCATTGTATCCCATTCAAGCTGTAGAAGCTATTGGCGAGTGACAAAACTTTATTTTGTATTTATCAGCTTCAACCAGCCTTCAAAACTTGAAAACTTTTCGACGTAAAAATTGCCGGATGGAAATTTAGCGAACCAGTTCTGGCACTGGCGTACTGTCAACACACCTTCTCCAATCTCATCGGTCTATTTCTTTCTGACTTCAACAGCATTTTATGCCTTTCTGTAGCAAAACATAAAATAAGTCGAAAATTTTGCTTTTCGCTCTCCATATTTAAAAGGGCACCAACCAAAAACTATAACGTAGAATTAATTGAAACTTTCACAAACTAGCCTTGTTATATGAGCTTTCAATCATATAATAATTAAACGGCTTAAGTGAGAATTTGGGTGCAAAAAATTCAATTAAATCCTCTATCGGGAAAAAATAAAATGACTTTCCGAACGACCTAATACAACAAAAAGTTTTTTATTTATTTAAAATATTAGTAGTAGATTTTTGTTCATTAATTAATACTTTTTTATCCATTCCTGGTAAGCTTGAAAAAGTTTGTGTTAGGGATATGGTTCACAACAATAGTCAAATGTCGGGATACGAACTCACGACCGCTACATCGGCCATCCGTACCCCAAAACATTAGGCTATTGGCGTTGTATACTAAATTAAACTTAAAAAATATTCTAAGTATGTACAATTTGCGATTAATTCATAAGTTACTATGCAAAAATGTATTTTTGTATGTATTGAAATAACTCAAGAACTACTGGGCTGATTTCACAAATTCTTTTACCGTTAGAAAGCTACTTTATCCCCGAGTAACATAGGCTATAATGTTTAACTCCACGCGGACGAAGTCACGAACAACAGCTAGTTTTTTATATACCTTCATAGATATCTTTTTGCGAATTTTTACTTATGTCGTAAGTAACATAAATATTGACGGGGAACGTGAAATATCTAGTTTATATATAAATAACCCTTCAGCTAATCTGATACTTCTAACTCGAGACGTCACTTTTCTAGTACTTTGGCATGATTCCATAGCATTTTTCTCTATTTTATTGCTTAATTGAGGTGAAAAGTATTTTAATGAAATTCTACATTGTTTATGATTATTTGTGTTTTCGATAATAATAAAGTACGCTGTAAACTACGTGTTTATAAAGTGTTATAATTCATTGTGAACAATTAAGATTTCTTTTGTTTTTAAGCGGTTAATATTTTTGCTCAAATATTAAATTAACCAGATAATTAAATGTATTAAGTAATTAAGACGAATTTTCAATATATGCTAAAACCTTTTATCTCCCTTCAATTTATTTAAAAAGCACAGATAACAAAACATGTTTGCGAGATTTTTTTTTTTGCCATAAGTCACATTGGCTGAAAGTTTCTTTTTTCTTCTTTTCGTTATTTTAGGTATTTACAATTAGTTAAAACTCTAATTATTCAGGTAATTTACAAATTATTATTAATTGTTAGAATATTATAAGATATCTAGAAGTAGATATCTGGCACGAGAATAAAGAGACCTAATTGGGGTCACATTTGTATATCTTCTAGCAATTAATATGTTTAATATGACCCAAATTTCATAGTAATGTCGCTGCAATCAAAATTATTTTAGTAAGCACCACTGTATGCAGTTGGAGATAAACCGGGAAATTGGGTGAGTCTATTCCAAGATTGCATTCTTCACGCTCACTTTCTGCTCAGCTTGAGGTTTTTGATGTTACGCATTTAAAATTAATGTTTTGTGAAATAATATTTATTTGAACATTAACTGTTTTGTGGTACCACAAGGTACACAGGTATATCCTGTTTAAGACACCAACAAAAAGCTCACTTGGCGTGACGTCATACCAGAAATCTAACAAATAAGAACTAAAAGAATAGAAGTAATCATTTAAGTTGCCTAACGATTCAGAATGCAAGCCAAATTTCAAGAAAAATAGCCATAATTATTTACATTTGCGTAAACTGGATGTCACTGGCCGAAAACGATTAAGAAGAAAAAAAAACAAATGTCTATTACATGCCAGTTATTTTGTACGCTGGATTTTTCCGTTAGAATCAAGCAAATAATTCTTTTTTTCTTGATATAATATAATCCTATGTAATCTATGGCTTGTGGCACGGATGGGACATTTTACATTTTGTTTATTCCTAACTTCCCACGATTTTACGACGTTTTGACATCCGCCCATATCTGTTTATCGCCGGCAATCGCGTGCCTCTGACTCATTGAATAGTAAAATTTCATATGATTTTGTTGAAAGTTTGATATTATTTACAACATAGAAACCACGCACGATGTTAAAAATAATTGTTATATTTTCTGAATCTATTATACTTAGCTCAGTATTTATACACTTAGTTTTAACCAAAAGCCGGTAACTAACTAAAAATACATTTTTTTCTATTAAAAGCTTTGAGTAACGGATCAGAGTAAAAAGATACATTACCTAAAACTGTAAAAATTTTTACTAAATGAGAGAACGAAAAACCCAAAAGAATTGGCTCGACTAAAACGTTATTCAAGCCTATTCCACTAAAATGTGCTATTCGCACACGTTTTACTTGTTACTCTACTAAAATACAATCTAGCGCGAACAACTACTACAAATCTACGCTACTAAAATGTTGCTATTGTTGTTTTTACTAACATACTAGCTACTTCACTAAATTACTGTCCTAGTCCAAACCAAGCTGAACGGTACTCCAACTTCATTACAAATCATAACAACGGACTTTCTTCTTATATCGTAAATACGAGACAGTGCGTCAGAACAATTTAATATAGCTTATTCGAGTGGTAGTGACGTCACCAAATCTATTTCTATTGAATCCAGTAAAAAATGTTTTACATAACATCGTATCAACTGGAGTAAAAGCTTGTTATACGATTTATAAGATCTCACGGAATATATTGGTCTAGACGTCGACGGGCTAGCAAGTATAATCCTTACATAGTATAAAACAATAACACTTTTTTATGTTTGTCCCTATATATGCTTGAATCTTTAATACTATCCAACGGATTTTGTTGCGTTTTTTTAATAGATAGAGTGATTTATAAGGAAGGTTTTTATATATAATACATTCACAGTATAGTAGAGTACCACTGATAATTTAGAGGTTTTTAATATGATGTCGTAAATTAACACATTTTTAGCGATTACATTGCAAACGCTGCAGTATTTAGTATCAGCATTATACCGATTTGCACCCGTGCGAAGCCGGGCCGGGTCGCTAGTAGTTACTATATGAAAGTTTGAATCTAAAGTAATTAATTTAGTAATAAACAAAAGAGTCTCTCTAGGGTGGTAGACCACTTTAAAAATTCAATGGTCGAACCTAACCATTCGGTTAGGTTGGAATGCCTTCCAGATTATGCACTACTTATCCTTCTCTTCTTGTATGGCTATGCTTGTATAAATGCAAAGTAGGTATTAACCTCTTGCTGCGCGTCTCCTCCTCCGTAGATAAAGGGTAGGAAACGCATTTGCAATTGCAGATGTCTATGGGCAGCGGCAGCTTCGCTTTTTCAGCGTATCCAGGTGACCGCTTGCTCGTTTGCCACTTTGTAATATAAAAATAAAAAATGCAATGTAATTAAAGTATGTCAGGATAAGCATAAATGAGTTCCGATAATAAAAAAATCTAGATACGACTCTATCACGAAAAGAACAAGAACTCTTAGGGCTTCAGAAGACCGAGTTCGCTGTAAAAACGGAGTGAGGCCGTTTTTTGATTGACATTGGTAAGTTTGGTAATTGATAAGTGGCTATAAAAGTTATATAAAAGAATCTGTAAAAAGTTTATAACCACCTGTGTATACATTTTTGACTTATATGAATGTGAGAAAGACAACCAAAGCTTTAATTACCAAACAAATAAAAATTGCATTCAAAAGAAAGTTGAAATAAATGTCACATAAATAATTTAAAAATGCAGTAATTGTCAAATTACGTGACGAAATGTAAAAAACGTAAAATTTTAAAAAGAAAATTTTATCATCTAAAAGTATGAGAAGGTTATGTAGAATCACCTTTACTTAAATAAATACTTACTACAGTTTTTAACTGCGTTGAAATACCTATAATTATTTAAAAATAAATTCAAAAAACACTGGTATACATAAATTAATATGCATACTTTTCAAATATGTCCTATTTACACATATACAGTATGTTCTTAAAATGATTGACATATTCACTTAGTAATAGTTGAGTTCATTGTATTTAAAGACGCGATGATGCGAGTTTGTACTATAAATTTTAAAGTAAACACAAAAACATGTAAAATGGGATATTAAGTCGGAAATAAAAGTTTAAAAACGATGTAAAGAGACAGAAAGTTCGTTTGTAGTATTTAAAATTGTAATCAAATTGGACGTTTACAACTAAATGCTTCTAAAGATTTGAAGGACATGATACGCAGTTCGTGTTTATCATCTTAATTTTCTAGTTTGATCTATTTTCTGTCTGATACAATACTTACAAATAATTGTCACATAAAATGAACATGTCACACAATGTATGGAAAAACGATTCAAGATAGAAGGAAGGCGGAGATTATGTATGACAAGAGTACCTAGTACGAGTAAAATGGATTAAGATTTAGGTAGATCATTCTCAAAAAATTCCAGAAGAATATTATAGAATACAAACCATTTAAACATTTTAATGTTAATTAATTAATTTTGATTTACATTACCTTCCGTAATCTGTCAAATCTGACAGGCCGGAGAGAAGGTTAGTTTAGCGACCGTCAATTCTCCAGAATAATTTGGCCGGTGTAAAATTGAGTGGGTTAAATCGCATTTACACCGATCCTTGTAATGGCAGTCAAAATAAAGTCATCAAGAACCGAGGCCGGTTATCTTTGTAACATGAAATATCAACGTCATTTTAGCGGCTCTCTGATTTATTTAGCTTCATTATCAGCCAGTATTATTGAAGATGGAAAACGTCAGGTGGTTTAGGGCAAGAAATATTACGAAAATTGAAGCTTTTTTATATCAGTGATTGTAATAAATTTATGATTTTTATAGTTTATTCACGGGAACGTTAATCCTAAGGGAATGTCAATGAGTCTATAAATTTTAAATGTTATTTCGTTCTTTTTTTAGCAATTATTACGAAACTATAATATTATTTCGCCTGTCTGCGTTCACTTTAATAAATTAACACAACATCTATCCTTTTAGCACAGTACTTTTAGGATCTCTTATAAGTTGAAAAGAAAAAAAATAAATGCTTAGGTACGTCAAAAGACGGAATTCTTAAACATCCTGTACAAAGAAATAAATCGAGCGTATAATATTTTGCGTATCCGACGCAGCCGCAAGGTTTTAAATGTGGAAACTGGAACAGATTCGCTTGATGTAAACAAACGTCAACTGTATAACAAAATACGATATTTTGTCAAAGTCATTTGATGAATAATATTTAGAAATTCAAAAGCTAAAGGTTAAGAAGGTAGGAATCTTACTAACATTTATAACTGCTATAGTGTGGATGGATTGATGAATGGATTATTAGTCTGTAGGTATTTCCAGGACGGCTGAATGGTGCTAGATGTAGCACATAGCCTAGAAGAACACGTAGCCTACTTATTTCGTTATTTAGTTCCGTGCGAAAGTCGAAGCGTACGTGCCCCCAAAAGGGCCGTAGCTAGTAGCATATAACAAGGAGAAGTTTACAACAAAGTATCACTCGTCACACAAAACAGTATTTCGTTCTTAATGTTTTATTTAGAATAGCTTTACTACTCAAGAATACTCCATTTAACAATTGACCATTTGACTATAAGAAAAAAACTATGGAAACTTAAGTAACGCACGATCTGACTGAATGAAAGCTTACGAATACGCATCGGTTTTAAGCAACCTTTACAGTGCATAAATTATTTTTCAACGCAAAATTCAATATGAATAAACGTAACAGAAATAATCGGGGTCGTTCATCGTCAACGAGGCGTTGCGAGAGAGAACGAAAGCCAAGAATTTCAGGCGCAACAGGCATCCGTCGACATTTTAGGATAATACCGCCAAATTTATAACTTTCAATGATCTTCACGCATTATTAAAAACATAATCTTGAGCCTTAGGAAGACCTAGTTACCCCTATGAGTCTATAAGGCGAAGGCTTAGTCACCCTTAAAGCCTTGTTCGCATTATGATAGTACTTTAGCCGATTAGCAAGTAGCTAGATTCCGAAGAAACGTTTTAATAATCTACTCTACTATAATGTTGCTGTTCCGACGCGTTTAGTTATTGAATTACTTGCTACTCTAGTAAAATACTATAATAATGCGT
>QDHC01004024.1:709814-720211 GCA_013186455.1 Papilio dardanus tibullus
CTATTCCGACACGTTTAGTTACTATATTACTTTCTACTCGAGTAAAATACTGTAATAGTGCGTACAAGACATAAGGGTGACTATTTATTCCTCTAGAATTATAGTCTATATTCTGTATAGCGACAAGTTAAAAATGCTTTATTTATACTAATATTATAAAGAGAGAAACTTTGTATTTTTGTTTTTTTTTGTTTGTACTGAAATAACTCAAGAACTACTGGGACGATTTCAAAAATTCTTTCATCATTAGAAAGCTACATTATCCCCGAGTAACATAGGCTATATTATTTAATTCCACGCGGACGAAGTCACGCACAACAGCTAGTACTTTGATAAAGATCGGAACATTGATTATAAAGAAAAAAATTGGCATCGACTTTGATTTAAGATTCACATTAAAAAAGAATCAATCTAAATAAACTATTGAATATATTTTGAATGTAATGCCAACAATGCTATCGATTATTTTGCGATAAATTTTATCAAGTACTTAAAGTTTGAAAAGATTTATTTTACAATTGTTTTGCTTCACTAAAAGTAATTGTTGAAAGACAAATGGTATTAAAAAAGTGTTTCATTTATCTTACTCTAAAATCTTAGTTGGAAAAGCTTTTTTTTCAATTATTTGTACTAAATACGGTTTACACTAAATAGAGAATATGACGTAATTGGTACAACAGTGGACGTTTTTCTGGAATTACACAGCCCAATTTACAGTGAATTCCCATCTCCCACTGTTAAAACAATTGTCGTCTCTTTCTTTGTCTTTAAAAAATACGAGATGGCAATATTTCCTTACAGTTATGTTGGCACTCGATCACCGAGCAACTTTGAATTAATAAATTAATAGAACATTTCGTAGTTACATTGTAAGTATGATTAGAACATTTAAATCATTTACGATATTTGAAATAACTATAATTTATATTAAACGGCGTAATAAGTCACTAAATACGATTTATGTTATGATTTAGAAATGTATCTGTTTTTAGCATCGCATATAAGATCTGCATCAACCTGTACATTTGCAACCTTATGACATTTCCTTACATAGTATAAAACAATAACGCTTTTTTATGTTTGTCCCTATATATGCTCGAATCTTTAAAACTACACATGAATTTTGATGCGGTTTTTAAATAGATAGAGTGATTCATAAGGAAGGTTTATATGTATAACTAGCGACCCGCCCCGGCTTTGCACGGGTGCAATTATGATTAGTATGGCTATTATACACAACAATTTTTCTCTAGTGTATTTAGTATCAACATTACACCCGTGCGAAGCCGGGGCTAGTAAGGTAATAAGTTAATATCAGTAATAATTTACCAAACTCTTGAGGTATTTAATGATCACTTAAGTAGTTTCTTAGTGCTGAATTTTTATACCAATACCATACAGTATCCCATCCCATCATATATTGTACTAAATATGTACGTATTAAATGTTAACTGTTTTCTTTATCTGGGTTAAGATTTCGCTATTTTCCTGTTTAAATATTGATAACAAGTATTTTTTGATGAAATTATATAGATATTTTCTTTAAAATAAAAAACTTGGCTCTCACGTCTGAAAAAACCGCAATGTATTTTATAATATTCTTAACAACACGCAACTTATGAGCTTTGGTATAAATAAGTCGAGTGGCTGAATGGACGAGCGTAGAGATATGTTAAATTCTCTTAATAATATTAAATTTTCGTATATCTTGCACGTGGGTGTTATTAATATGCTATTGGAGAAAGAGGTTTTATATAAACTTTCGTGCCCTTGATCTCTCTTTTAATTTCTTTAAAACGCTGTGAACAGTCGTTTTTCTTCTATTAAAAATTATAGTTACCAAAAGAATTGTCTTAAAAATAATTATATTAGATTTAACTTTTGTCTTACGTATTGTTACATAATACAAAAAATCACATCTCTTTGACTTAATAAATATAGAACTTTTGTAACTAATTCGTTGGTATTCTTATTGTGGTGAAAATCTGTAGTAGAAAAGACTTCTTACGTAGCATCAAACGTCTGTCTATTGTTTGCTACGACAATAGAATCGAACGTGCGTCTACGAACGTAGCACATTCGTAGCACATTACGCTCGTTTGTTCTTATTAAATTAAATTAACAAAATAAAAATTTAATCGTGTTTAGTGTATACCAAATATTTTACTGACAAAAATAAAATTAAAAAAACTATAAAAGCTCGTACTCCCGCCATTTCGATTTTTAAAACACCAACCGTTAAATTTGAATTTTACCGAACACTTTTTTATCACTTGACACTGGCCACTTTTATTTTTTTTATTTTAAATTTTAATATATGATTCCAGAGCTCCGCACAGCTGTACGCGCGACTTATGACTAGGCGGTTGGCGCTCCCGCGTAGTAACATCCAAGTAAGTATTTATTTATATATTTTATTATAATTACGTTTATTTTTTAAGGTTTTCAACACTGGCCATTTTGCGACAGATAATGCCTTTTAATGGAATGCATTACTGTTTTATTTCTTGACCTCTTTTTGATGACGAGGCGCTAATTAGTTCCTTGAAAAAAATATTTATTTTAATTTGAAATGCTATATTTGATAACAGTCTAACATATTTTATAGAAAATGATACATACGCTTTCTAGGCATATGTTTTATTTTTAATATTTATACGTAACGTTACAGATATGCTACAGATCCGGACAATCACGAAAATATGTCATAACTAACATTTCTAACGGGTTAAACAACTTTTACTTATTTTAATTCTTTAGAATTATCCTTTTGGAAAACAGTAGACTAATCTTATACAACTGGAGAATTCCAGTGCCAATTTTTTGCAATATATTTAAACTATGACAGCTCTACAAATAACAGCTTTTGAAGAATCTCTAAAACACATTCCATAGAGTTTAATGTTTTAATTTATTTAAAGATGTGGCATTCTAACACGTACATGAGTCTGTAATGTTAATTAAATCATTTTTTGTTGAATATATAAAGAATACTGTAACTTCGTAGGCTATGTCTAAATGATCGAAGTTTACTGTTTTGATTTTTTAAATATTATATTGATCACTACATAGATTTAGAGAAAAATAAGGAGGTAATTTCACAACTGAGAGAAAATATACTCATCCTTATTGTCCCTGTACGTATATGCTTGAATCTTAAAATCTACGCAACTGCTTTTGATGCGGTTTTTTTTTAATAGATAGAGCGATTCATAAGGAAGGTTTATATATAACTAGCGACCTGCCCCGGCTTCGCACGGGTTCAATTATTATTAGTGTGGCTGTTTTACACAATGGTCACAGATTTTCTGTAGTATTAGTATCAGTTTTGCATCCGTGCAAAGCCGGGGCGGGTCACTAGTTTTTTAATAGAATAATCACAAGATCATCGTCTTTTCACAAATAAGTTTATCAGGGACATCGCTAGCAATGCCGGGTAATAAAGCTTGTCTAAAATATTGCTTTGTCTTCGAGTCTCATTGTCAAACGGTCAATGAACTTTTGGGGCATTGAATCAAGACAGTTATATGAAAAAATATAATTTATGGCTCCCAGATTAAACGCCAAATAGATTTCTATTTAAAATTTTATGTGTAATCAAATATTTATAATTCGAACCACTTGCGTAGTTTCAATCAAATAAAAATAATGCATTGCTGATTTATATATGGCGTAATTTACGACAATTTTATTGTCCTGGAGATAAAAATATCTATCTCATATTAAGATAAAACTGTAATTATTATTTTATGATAATCCCTTTTTTTCAGGGGGGAATGCAGTAAAGCATACTATCATGTGTTTTGTGTATTCACGCAAAATACGCGCTAGTCGTGGAGTTGCGGAAAATGGAGCCCATCATGGGTCGAAACCTTTAACCTTTTTAGGGAATGACACGATATGTGGGACTCGTCCATATTCCGGACCCCAACGGGAAACTAAACCCTTCATTGAACCTGAGGAAAACAGAGGGGTTTAGTGGGTATGCTCCCTTTCCCGTTGGGGCACGGAATAAGGAGGAGTCTCACATACCCATCGTGTCTTTGCCCCAAGACATGATGGTATGCTTTATAATAATTCCCGTGACAACTGTAAATTAATTATTTCATCAGTTTATTTCGACTGTCGGAAAATGATTAACAATAAGGTTTATGCTAATTATAATGTCATAAAATATATAAAAGTTCAGCCAAGTTTCTTACACTGCGAAATAAGCGACCGTTGAGAACACCGAGGTGATCATCAACGCCCATGGACATCCGCTATATCATAGGAACTTCAAATATACGTTACCAGCCTTTAAGACGGTACAGTTGCTTATTAAATGATCCAGTCGTAGTTTAGCTTGTACCGAGATAGTATGTTAGTCGAGTAGCATTTAATTTACTAACTAAACGTGTCCAAACAGAAAAATCCTAGTAGAGTAGATTAGTAAACTGTTTTGGATTCTTGCTACTTGCATTATCCTGGCGAATAAGGCTTTAGCGACTTTGTTGTTACCCAGAACCTTGCTAAGCTTTAGCAAAGGATTTGACGGTTTATTTTTTCCAGCGTATATTGAATTTCCATGTGATATATGATTTTCAATACGTCCCGCCAAAATGTTTGTATCTTGGCTGTCACCCTGTTATTCTGTAACGTCCCACCTGCCGGCAATGCTCTCTGCCAACACTTGCATATTTCCAGTTGCAATTTACTGGAAGCTAATTTATTTAAACGTAGATTTATTACTTTGGAATTTCTGAGAAATTGGTAATTAATTATTCCATTGATATATGAAAGTTTGCCGAATATACTAAAGTAGGCTAAATTATACAAGCTTTTTTTTAAATATTTTTTTAATTATAAGGCAAAAAACAAAATAAAAACAATCACGAAAGATAAATTATACAGCAATACTTTATTTAAAAGTGAATTAATTGCATTATTTTTAATTTAGGATGAACATTTCAGACAAAGGAAACTACAATGGGCTGGCTTCCCGCCAAAAACTTCAAGCGCCATATTGATCATGTAAATCAGCCTTATTTTTTAATGTCTTTGCCTAAAAATTAAAAGCACTTTTCATTCCATTACTTTCTTACTTTTTATTGATTTATTTAATTCAAAAATTACTTCAAAAATCTAGTTAGGCATCTTCCAGACTGAAGTTCAAAGCATTAAGAGTCTTCAACAAATACGTATTACTTAGTCTTTCTAGAATAGTCTATAACTATTCTAATTATTAGACCAAATACACTAACGAAGAGACTAGACTACAACAGACATAATCAAATTTCTCACGGAAATAGTCACTAATAAATCATATTCTGAGATAATTTTGAATTATTAAAAAAGTCTGAAGTACACGCCAGCGAGTGGCGCTATGACTCAAACTATAATTTCGTGGGGAATGCGAAATTTTTCATCACATTGAGCCAACGCCAAACAAACGAAGTATTTAATTCACTTTAAAATTGAAGTAAGTTAAAAGTCTATTAATTGAACAAGCCCGTGACATTTACAATTTATTATTAAAGTTCATGCACCACCGCAAACTAACAATCTTCAACTAGAAGTAAATGTTTTATTAGATTTCCTCATTATCATCACCACTTCTTTGTCCTAGTCTCACCCTGAGTGCGTTCCGTACAAGTTTCACGCTATCATCATCATCAGCCTTTTTCTGCCCAATCCTGGACATAGACCTGAACATTGTTATTTTTCACGCTATAATTTGACATTATTTTTTCCAGAGTTTACGTCTTAAATATTGATATTTTTTCTTTATCCAGTAGTAATAAACGATATTAATGCTTCTAGCCCTCAACCGAACGAGAGCGAGCTAAAATTATTCGCTCCCGTTGAATCACACGGGGATCGGAAATTTCAAACGCAACGTCTAGCTGTTCCCGCCTACACAAGTTATTAACAACTTTCCTCCAGTCTCTTGGCAAATCAAATAAACGACTGCCTTTTTATTATAAACCAGTAGTTTTAATATCGAGATAAGCTTAGCCACCTGTCATACTGATCCACCATGGTAATCGAACGAACTATTCACTATTATAACAAGAAAATAATAATAAAATATGTCAGAAAAATATCAACGATGTTAAATTAAAATAAAATATTATCTTGCATTAGCTAATAAGTTTGTAAATCTGATTATTGCTAGAATAGAAAAGTTAGAGAAAGATACGCTATTTCTATTTTTGACTAAGGGTAAGCAACGCATCTGCAATTGCAGATGTCTATGGGCAGCGGTCGCTTCGCTATTTCAGCTAATCCAGGTGGCCGCTTGCTCGTTTGCCACTTTATAATTAAAAAAACGCTATATGAACATTATATTTAACAACTGAAGCTAGGCATTTTCTTCATCTTTTTAAAATTAAATTTATCATCTACAGAGTGTTACTTGTCATGGCTATCCTCTTAAACTGTGTAAATAAGTGAAAATTTTCGACACTTTCACAATTCGAACCGAAGGAATGAGAAACGAATTCGCCGAGAATATTGACAAGGTCGCCTACTTCTGTCATAATTCTGATAATACCCGTACGACGTGTGAAAAAATTGTCAAGCGATGACGTTAACGCGACTATAAGCTACGCGTCCGGCGTCGCTCGTAAATCAACGCGTTTTATGTGGATATACCGCATTCCGTGTTTCCTCTACGTTATTGGGCTCAGAAACAACAGTTTTATTGCATTTTCTAAGCAAACTGGAGGCTTGTAGGTTTTGAATATGTAACTACTAAAAACACTTTGTATAGTTTAAGGTTTCTGTTTTAAACACATATTAGCACTAAGCTTATAGATTATGTAAAGCTCTGAAACTACCCAAAAACAGAGAGTTCCATTGAGCATTAACTAAACTAGGAGCCATAGAATAAATGTCCTCTACGACCTGTCTGCTAACATAAAAAATCATTTTTAAAGTACAATAGCGTATAGACAAGTTCCTTTAAAATAATACATTAATTTTAATAATAGAGGAAACGGCGAATGAAATTGAGCGTAACCACATAACTGCTCTGACGCTCAGATGTTTATTTCTGACGCCGTCAAGAAAACTAATCACCACACTTGCGTTGTTAGCTCTTTAAAAACACCAACCGACATCCAGGGCAATGGGTTCAAAGTAACATTGTATAAAAAGAATAACGTAAGCATTTGAAATGTATCAACGGTCGAGTTGGCCTGGATAAAAAGTTGAGACTGAATTTCAAAGTTTATGTTTTAAACTTTCTCGATTTATTGAAGAAATTATTCCATAAAGATCGGACGAGCGCTGACAAAAGTAATCACCGTATAATCTTTTTACTGGCGCTGCACGTGTTTGATAAAAATAAAGTTTATTGTTGTGACTCAACCCCTACTGGAAATAAATTCGAAGATTTTTTGTGCAAGATGTATAGAAAATGCTTTCTCAGTTTACTTCAGTTTTCACACAATTAAAGTAAAACAGACAAATATCTATAGTTTCTTTTCAGGTTAAAGTAATTATCATCTATATCTATACTAATATTATAAAGAGAGAAACTTTGTATTTTTGTATAAAGGTATGTATTGAAATAACTCAAGAACTACTGGGCCGATTTTAAAAATTCTTTCACCATTAGAAAGCTACAATATCCCCGAGTAACTTAGACTATATTATTTAATTTCACACGGACGAAGTCGCGAGCGACGGCTAGTAATGTAATATATTATACAGTATATTTGATTTTCTAATTGTCTAAGACCCTTGTAGTTCAGAATTCGTTAGCACTTTATCGACGAACAAACGTAACATCGTTTAAAATATGACAGAAGTGAAAAAAAATGTTTTTATAGATGTTTCGTCTAGGAGAACCGGTTGACTAATCCAAATTATTTATAACAAATTATATAAACACATGTTTAAATATACCGAAACCCTTAATTACACTAAAAAGGTCAGTTGGACGATTTTAAAGATAAAACGTCGTGGTCAACACAACGTAATATTCTCAATGTTGCGCTTATTATCTCAATATAAACAAATTCCGCCACCTGCCGCCATAAAATATAACGCAAATCTGCGTCATTCATGCATCCCGATACCTACTCGAATCTCGCTCCAGTCACATATTTTTAATATCTATTTTTAAATACCAATATCTTTACGGTACATATATACGGATTATAACATTTTATAATATTCCCAACATTCAGAACATCATTTGACTTTAAAGTTAAACTATGGATTTATATTATAGTTATGATGTTGAATATTTAGAACACACAATTTTTTATATTTTCATGTTTAAACCTTAATTAATATGGGGTACGATATGTTGTATGAAATTACACATTTAATTAATGTAACAAAACAAGGGTACAAACGGGAAAATGCATTTAACTATTCTAAAACACGAAGCATGATTGTTTTTAAAAAATATAAATAAGCGCCATCTAGCGGGAAGTAGAGTTACTGACAAATGCTCAGTTTCAATGATAATCCAATTATGTCGCCATATAGTTTACAAATGTTATTACAGATGGCAGTGTTTTTGAAAATCATGAAAAATCTATAGAGGAATGTTGCGGGGAACAAAAATGCACATACACAGGGTGGGTGCTTAAAAACTTACAACACAATTACAATCACAATTGTCAAGAAATTCATACAAATAATTTAAAACAATCACGACTTTTTGTTATGGGGGGTGTCTTAACATACCCATGACGTATCTGCTTAGATCGTATACGGGGAAGCTTGTAGGATAAAATTCTGTAAACATTTCAATATTTTTCATTTATTTGCAAAATTGAATTGCTAAAAAATCAATGCGATTTGTGTCTATAGTTGCTCTTATTAAAACTGACTTCGATTTATTAAATCATTCGTGATGTCTTTTCTCAGTTGCAGTATGGTGCCTAAATCCATGTGTCTTTGGCAGAATACGTGGATATATAAAGAAAACTTTTTAACCTTCCTAAAAAGAAGCCTTTATTATTACCGCATCATACAAGTGTTTTTTCTTTTATTTATAGTCACTTACCTTCTAGGAACTGCCTGGTAGGTAAACGTAGAGAGACCTTCAGGGAGGAGGCGTACGCGGAGTCGATGTACCAGCAGGGATCGCGGTGCTCACCCAGCCTCCTGGCGCTACTGTCTCTGTTGAAAACAATTTACATACAAATATAAGTTTTAATACGTGCTCAATAAGGACTAAGGTTGAGTGAACCTTGTTTAATCTCTATTATACATTACTTTTTTGATATGATTCTCGAGTTTTAACAGTAGTGAGAAACAAAACACTGACAGGGCAACGATATACCAAAAAGCTATAGTACTTACAATACATACTAACTTTATAGACAAAATTAAAAAGAAGAAGAAATACAAAGTTGTAGAGGTGTATGTGTGTATGGAGAACGTAGTATATTATGTATAGAATGTATTATTGAATCTATTGTGTGAAATCAGCAGATTTTTCTTTAGTTTTTTATGTATTTTTGTATATCAGATATTCTCGTACAAAGATACAAATTGAAATGGATATTTAAAAATTGATAAACGTCTATATATTTTAATTTGTCTAAAAACAGAATACATTAGCAGCGACGGCAAGATGACAAAGAAATAGAGGTTATGTAGAATCAAAACAACAGAAATTGATGGAATGTTTGAGTTGAAATTTAGCGAGCATGCGAGCGAAACTATTTTATATTTACCCGGCGTCCATTTTGAATATCATCTACAACGACACAGTATAATGTTTATTCAGAATAAAATTCGCTAAACGACGACATTCAAAATAAAAAGCTACATGTTTCTAACGTGCATATGTCAAACTAAACTATTTTCGGACAGCCAAGTTCACGTTGTTCAGCTGAAACATAAATACTTTTCACAATCTCTGAAACTGAAACTCTGGTGCGTAGTAGACGAACGATGGATTATAACGAGAAACTTAATGAAAATCGATTTTAAGTCGCCACTCGACAACAGATGGCGCTTTAAATTATTTTTTTAATTCAAACATAGATGGCGTGTACATAAATGGAACAAACATTTACCAAAGCTTTGGGATTCGCACTTTTTCAGGAAAACGATTTAAATTGAACAAAAAGAAATAAAAATAAAGTTAATAGTATGGGTTAGGATACATCACATACTTCACTACTTTTCCCTTCTCTTGCCATCGTAGGCCATCGTAAGCCCATCAAACAGAAACGAAGCTTTATCGATTAGGAGCTAAAAGTAAGACCTCAAACTTTAGAGTTTAGAAATATATCATTTAAAGCTCTAGCAATTACTGAATACATAAAATTACTTCAATTTTATAACGTCAAACAATAAAAGTATTTATAACATTAGGATTTTACAACAATGTTGTAATTTTTTAAGAACAAACCAAACCAAGTTTCCTGTGATAAAACAGCACC
>QDHC01004024.1:725174-738244 GCA_013186455.1 Papilio dardanus tibullus
ACATGTTGAAGTGCACTGAGAAATAAATTTACGAAATTCAACCCCTAAGGGTCCGTATTGAAGGTCCAAAGTTTGTATGGAGCAACATGATTCCTTAGTCAGAATTGGATGAAAAGTGATCTTTAGCATAAATAAATAAGTTTGTCTTTCAAGAATTTATATTTTTTTATTTTTCTGTTACTATGTAAGATTGAATGTAAATGTGAAGACCAACGCGAAAATAAAAAACTTTGCAATTTTATAAATTTCTTCTTTGGGGGATAAAATGGGCTCAAAATGCGAATCATAAAATAACTTTCACGGTGTAGATACGTGTTCTAGAGTGTGGAAATTTTGCATATGGGTTTGTATTACTTACTTCTTCAAAGTTATTTTATAAAGGTTTTACGCGGACGAAGTCGCGGGCGCCCGCTAGTAATCTATAAATCTTGTAAATTTCACCATGTAATAGACCAATAAAACAATACCCACTGAATGTAGTCACATCAAAAGCACCAGTCATTATCTAGATGTGTCATAATGCATGACAATTTTCTTTTAATCTATTTTCGAATTTTAGTCACATGTTTTTATTCCTTTGCGATTTCTTTCTCCTCTGACGTCATAGAACACGTGATTTATAAACTGAACGTGTTTGATATGTTTTTAAATATATGTTTAACACGTAATTAAGGTCAATAGTCTCAAAGTAATCAATGGTAAAACACCATAGATTAAAGAAAAGAATGGTTTTAGTTAGCAGAGCAATCGTAGTACCTACCTACTATTTTTGTAAGACCATAAGTAAATACATTATATATTGTTTTTATTTCCCAATTGATAACATCGTGGACATATTAGTTACACAATACTATGTCGATTGAATCCGAAGCATTTTAACAGTTCTATTTCGGATGCTATTCAGTTGTGACCGGTTAAATAATGCTGTCAGGTGGGTATGTGTAGAAGTGATTAAACTAATAAATAAACTAAAAAATACGATCGTTGTTTATTTTAAACGTTTTGCCAACCCACGTGCTAAGCTTAGCTTTAGTTAATGATGTTGCGTTAGAATACTTGTGGCGAAAATTCGCAAGTTTGTAATAGGTTTTTATAGATCATTACAAAATTTAAACGAATTAACCGTTGATAACTTTTAGGTTAGGTTAGTAAGTCAGGATCAGTACCAAAAAAATGAAATAATCGTTGTTATTAATTAATTGTTTTCATCATAGTGAACATCTTTTTGCCTAACTAAGCGGATTAATAAGGTTTCAGACAGACACATGTTATTTCTTGATTCTCGGTAAAGACATGTAAATATTTCTTCCGACATTTTCGTTGAACTTTCTTTAGGAATTTTTTCTGAAGTGGTTTTGAATTTCGATGTAAAAAAATGTAAGCCAACCAAAATATCCCGGTGATCCCGTTAAGAATTCCCTACGTCTTAATTAATGCGACGGCCGCCGCGTGTATTTATATCGAGCTTTTATCGCCAGAGAGCTGCACAGGGTAGTACTCAGACTGTAATCTTTGACAGATAATAGAGAAATTATTTAAAGTACTCTTTTCTATACGAGTTTCTACTGGTGAGTCACAGTCGACAGCAGGGCTGAACTAAGTATGTGTTCAAAAATTATAGAGTTTTCCACTTATACTTATCTAGCTACCGCAAAAAGAGTAATTTAAGGTTAACTAAGACGGTCCCGTAATACAAATTTATATTCGAAATCCGCACTAAGGAAATACTTTATTAACCATTACACGAATCCCGACTCAGAGTAGGGCCGTGACACGCGAAATGTTAATTTGCTTTGCTTAATATTGCTTAAAGCCCTATAAATTTTCATAATATAACGCTAGCTTGTTCTAAAAGCTTAACATAATAACTAGCACTTTCTAGTTACTTTGGGGTTATGATATTTTTTCTATTAACTACTTAGAACGTCCCTGTAGAGTGCACGCCTGTGCCGCCCACTCGTAGTAAGGCGACACTGGGCCGCGGGGAAATGCGTGTTGTTCCTATTTGTCCAATTTAATGAACTATTTGCTACACATCAAGATTTCGTAATCGAATACTTGAGAAACTTACTAATTTTTACGCTTATATACACATAGATACATAGAAAACACCCAGATTATTTTACCGTTGATCCAATTAACGTGGTCTTTTAAAATGAAAATCCAAAATGTTGCCAACACAATTATCTACTACGACTATCTAGCCAATTGTAGTTAGATGAAAGAATTGGTCACAACAATTGTCTTTTAAAGGGATTTTGAAAGTACAATATTTCTATCATAACGATATATTTGATGATAAAGGTGATGAGATGCAGATACAAAGCGTTATAAGCCTAAAATACAAAACGCAATTGCTCTCAATACCCGAGGTGTAATGGAGCGAGCATAGTACAATCATAAATCAAACCATCGCACGAGGAAGCATCTATGACAGCTCGCTGTCTCTGTTATTTTAATTGGAACCTCAGACAGTTTATAAACTGTCTGTTTAGAAATTACATTGTAACTCTGATAATAACGTGGCGCCTTTTTTTAAACTTTATTAAAGTCGTCGTAAATTAGTTAAATTAAAAGACAGAGAATGATTAGATTATGTCATGAACCTAACTAAAAACGAACTAGCGAAACGCCCCGGCTTCGCACGGGTGCAAATCGGTATAATGATGATACTAAATACTGCAGCGTTTGCAATGTAAGCGCTAAATATGTGTTAATTTACGACATCATATCAAAAACCTCTAAATTATAAGTGTTACTCTACCATATTGTGAATGTATTATACATGAAAACCTTCCTTGTGAATCACTCTATCTATTCATAAAAACCGCATCAAAATCCGTTGCGTAGTATTAAAGATTCAAGCATATATAGGGACAAACATATAAAAGCGTGATTGTTTTATACTATGTAAGGATAAGGATAAGGATTAGAAACTTTCCGGATGTAATGGCTGAAAGATGGAAGCTTTTACATAATAAGAAGCGGTTTAAGGGAAGAGTGTGATGCCATCTCAGACCACTTGGGTTTTGACAAGTATAACTGTGATATTCGATTAAAAATTGAATTCAAACACATGTCAGACAATAGTTGAACTTTTCTACTTACGATTTTGCGCATGCGATAACTAAACGCAATGGCTGATCGCACAATGGTACAGTCGAAGCGGTACTTCCACTCAGTTGAACCCATATTTACCTAGACCTCACACATAGACCTATAATTATGTAATCGTATAATATAGAAGATTTTGTTCAAAATGAGCCACCATGCTGCATACATAAGTCCCTTATGTATATTGGTTTTGTATATTTCTATAGAATATATCCGAATTTCTAGGAATTCCTTAGATCTGTGCAGTAAATCGCGACGGGCACGAGTGCAGCGGCCATTACATTCATCCTTGTCCCACTTTCTATGAGTAATTAGTTAACATACTGTCCAGTAATAAACATAAACATTTCTTAAACCATGACTACAATACGATTAAAGGATTAAGCAATACTTGTAATATATATTTTTAAAACAAATTCACTATGATTATCTTCCTGCCCTTGTCTATACGGAGGGTCGGCATAGTATCTACTCTTCCATTCTTTCAGCCGCTTGTTTGAATATAAAAAAAACTAATAAAAATATATTGAAAGTGATTATGTCTCAAATAACTAAAGTTTAGTCACACAGTCTCGTGCGAGTTCTAAATATATCAATCGCAAAATCAGTGTGAGTGGACTTTAAAAAATTTCATCGAAGAAAAAAATTATCGCATGAGATATTATCAGAGTCTATTAAAAATAGCTCGTCTGACACATTGTTTATATCACAGTGCCGTTTTCTATTTTATTATACCATTAATGTTTAACTATACTAATGTTATAAAGAGACTTTGTATTTTGTATTTTAGTTTGTATTGAAATAACCCAAGATATACTGGGTCGACTTCAAAAATTCTTTCACTCTTAGAAAGCTACATCTGCCCCGAGTAACATAGGCTATATTATTTATTTCCACGCGGACAAAGTCGCGCACAATAGCTAGTAATAATTATAATAAATTTTTAGGTAACTTTTTTTGTTAAATTGATTTTATGACACAACCACACGATATGTGTGGGATGCATCATTGTACGATGATAGAAATCCAACCACGAACTGAACCATATCTGTGACCCCGTCAAAGAATCTAGAAATCTAGAGGTTATAAAGGGATACGTAAGCTATAAAATGTTAATTGAAAACGAGAAATTAGTTACTCAATAAAAGTTTATGTTCATATGTGCGATGTTTATGATAAAAGAAAATTTTAACTGACTCGAAAATAGCTTTGTTTCGATAGTTTCATCACTTGCTGGCACATTGTGATCCAATTTCATTGCGCATTTTTAAGAATAACAGAAATTATTAATTGTATAGGATGTTACAAGCATTTCTAATTATTCCTTTCGTATCTAACTATTATAATAATTAGGCTTAATAAAAAGTCGGACTGTCACATTTGATGATTATTTTGATTGAACCAGACAAGCTTATCGAGGACTTTAAATATATTAAATGATATTTGACGAAATTAAAAAAATAAAAAAATATAACAAAGTACCAAACTATTCTAAATTACCTTAAACGTCGTTGAATTTAAATAAATTCTCTCACAGTACACTGAAATAACACCAAGATTTGGTTATATTAAAATTACACTTACTTCTGTCAAAACTCGAGATTCCCGCCAAAATTTTAAATGGCGGCTGTCCGCGTGAACACACTAAATGCCTTGATGTGTCGGACGAGAGTGTTACGATGTCTTCGCTATCAGACGACACCAGAATACTTGTGTTGTATAAATTTTGTGCAATTTATAACATTTAGTTCACAGCTGCGAGAATTTTTGTCGCTCGCTTACCGAATACTGGCGGGAACTTTGATATTTATACTCCAACAGAAGTGCTTTTCGTCTTATGAATGACTAAACTTGCCTTGCTTCCGTTCTCCATTCATTCGTTCATTACTAAAGACTTACTATCGCTTTCAGAGTCGTTAATGCGTCACTAAGAAGTCCCTTAGTAGAGACTTCTCATTCTAAAGATGTACTAGAAGAGACTCTAACGACTCACTTAGCCCAACTTAGTTCAGTTAGCTTATTATAAGATAGGTCACGAAAAAAAATCGTTACCCTATGGGCCGTTTAGCTGATTACTAAATGTTTTCTAGACTAATCTGTAACAAATGTTTTCGAACACGTCCTAGTGATCGCTTTACAATATGCAATGAATCTGAAATTAGTTTAGGACTCGATGTGGGCGCGGAATAGTTGCAAAATTCCATTCGATCGGTATCATTAATATATTTTTATACTTCTGCGAAGTCCCATCAGACGGCCAAGAATCTAATGTTTCGAAATGTGAAAAGTAGATCGGTGTATTTGCTACAATATGGAAACGTGAAATTATAGAAAAATAAGAATGTTAAAGACGTTATGATTATACCGTCAAATTGAGTTTATTATTGATAGAATTGTAGTGGATAATAACTATAAATTATCATTGTTATATTATGTTGTTTAAATGTTTTTTACCATAAGTTGGCAAACGAGGAAGTGGCGACCTGAATTCGTCGTGATGGTAAAACCACCACTGGTCGTATAACATCAGCGATTCCAGGTGCGATTGCCGACCTATTATTAATGGAGAAACACAAAAAGAAAACACTTACCCTTCTAATGTGTCCAAATCCACTTAATATAGAAAACAGACAATGGGAACTTTCCAGTAAGTATTTATTTTTACACGCAAAATAAAAATTGAAGGGATTCTTTTAGTTTCATTTTAGCTAAAATTTTATCAATAAAATATAAATTACTTACTTTATTCAACGAGGACACTCTTTTACGTAATTTTCTTGCTTTTAATTATATCTTTAACCATTTTTTCTATACCCAACATAAGTACGCCCAACGTACGCAGCCGTACCTTGCATAGTTTACACTTTCTTTCATAACTGTAAAAATGGCAAAACACCGATTAGTAACAAAAAATACTTGGATTATTTTAGAATTACTTTGTTTTTGTGTGGTATGAGTATTTCTTCACTTCACGATATATTTTACTTGACGAAAAAAGGATATGAAAATCGGACCGGATAAGCAATCGTTTAAAATTATTACCTTTCATCCTCGTTCAATCTCACGTTGAAAGCTTTTCAGTGAAGTCTGCGTGGGAAGTGTTAATGTGTTCAAAACTTAAAGGTGCGTAATTTTGAACAGCGAATCAGCAAAGTGTTTAAAATTGTTGACCAAATTATCGTTGCCTTCGAATACGTCCATCAGAATACACTGCAGTGTCAGGTGGCATCCGTTTTCATGATAAATACATCCATATTGCGGTTTTAGTACTTTAATATACAATCTAAATTAATGAAAAGACCTTTGAAAACTTCATTCAGAGCGTAAGGTTTTTGAGTACCTTACTTGCTTCTTTTTCAGCGTGTAGGTAGATTATAGTAAAAGTCCAAAAAAATCTACCTCGTCAACATACATTTTATAAAGAAGTTAACATAAAAAGAGGATTGATAAAATAAAAAGACAAAACTACTTGAAAAAAATGGTTAGCGACAAAATAATAAAAACAAAGTTAAATAAAAAAATAAATATAATGCCATCTACCGACAAACAAGAAAGAGCTAAAAATATTAAAATGGCGTCATTTTTTTATATAATATTTTTACGGTCCTGGATACATGTCTTTTTAGACAAATGGCGTCGTCTTGTAATGGTATTGCCCTTCCCCGCTAGATGGTATTGTATTGCAACAGTTCTATTAGCTATCATTTTTTTTCTTTTCTTCTGATATTTTGGATAAAAGAAGCTAATTCTAAGGAACTTTTGAAACCATACAATAAATAACATCGTGTATTGTTTGTGTATCGTTTTGAATATTGGTTAATTTTTTCGATCACAGATTATAAATTACCGTATCCCTAGCATCTACCCACCTACCGCACAATAAAATAAAACCAAAACACGGTGGCTTGATGAGCGTGCCTATCTGTACAGATTACAGATAGGCAGCATAGTTTCAAAGAAAACAGCTGTATAGACGCCGTGCTAGACATCCTACTCACTCACTTGTTGCACCTACTTTCAAAAGTTGAGAATTTACCTGTTTATGTGAGAAAGTGAACTTGTTAATGTGTCTTATTAGCATGCATAAGTGTCGAGTTCTAGTTTGTGTTATCTAATTTACCGTTACCAAAGTCACAGGGACGCTAAATATGCATGTTGTTTTTAACGTCATAATTCGTTATGATGCACCTGCAGTGCGGTGCATCGTTTCTCGTTTGCCGCGGCGTCGACATGCACTAACGAATTAAGTTAAGCGTATTCCAATGATGACTTATCAATAAATTAACGACAATCCACTTAGAGCAGTTACGTGGATCGACTTGTTGTCGGACAGGTAAAAAATACATGAATTGAGGAGTCACCAGATCCCAAAATGACTCATAAGTGGTCATTGGCTTGCCCGCATGCGACTATTGTTTTGTTTTTACGGTACGTCTTATAATTCGATGAGTAAAGTGCAAAGAATGTGAAACTGATGATTTCGAGATAGTTTTTCTATTGTGCCAGTTCTATTTTCAAATGTGAATTAGTTTGTTGGCGGGAACAATTACGATAGAAAAAGAAAAGTAAAATGTTAAAGTGTTACAACTTCTAAAGCAATGGCACAGAGCTCAGTGGACTCTGATAGACTGTCGTCAGCTGGAATCTCGACTCATAGTTCTGGTACGGCGGGCACAGCTGGAGGTTCTGTTGTCGGGGTTAGACCTGGAGACCCTGGACACAAGAGGGAGGACGAAGATGATTATAACCTTGGACCATTGCCTCCCATGTGGGAGAAAGCCTTCACACCTTCTGGAGAGAGATACTTCATAGAGTGAGTAAAAATAATGCAGTAATTTTTGTTTTTTACTTGTTTAACAATTATAATACTCCACCGATGGAGTTTGGAGTACTCCATCCATAATGAGTTGTTAATATGCAATGCAAACATAAGTTCATTTGAGTACAATCTAATGATTTTCAAAGTAAGCTTGTTATACTTATTGACCTGTCTTGACTTCTCTTATGACCCCTTTAATTATAACTGATTTGACCAATTTAACATGTTAGATGTAATTTGATTCATAGTTCAAGAATGTCGGTAATATAATAACCAATTTAGTTTGCATCTGGGTTTTTAAATTATTATGTGAATTCTTTTAGTTAAACGGAATACATAAAGTTAAAAAAGAATTATTAGTAAATACAGTAGAATTTATAAATAGCAACCTAAATCATAGATCTCATATAGAAATATTTATGGAATCTTAATAACAACTTCTCTCTAGAAATGATTGAACAGTTTTACTATTACACATAAAAAACAGTTTGTTCTTGAAGGTTCAGAAGGCTGGTCATAGTGATTATTTGTGATTTGCAATAGTCAGGACTCAATTGCCATTTTGTTCGTTATAAAGTGCGCAGGGACTCACGAGGATATAATAAACTATGTTTTAAATAACATCATATAAAATTAAATAAATTTATGGAAAGGCATCATAAGTTTGACATATCTAAGAAGAAAAAAATGAAAAAAAAAACAATCATAAAGGCAATAATGGTTATGACTGTTCACCTTCAACTAGCCTTGACTGTATTTTGTATTTATACTTTTTCTTAAATGTGTAAGCTTTGTATAAACACGGAAACAAAGTATAGAATCAAATTCATACAATCAACGGACCATAAACTATAATTCCATCTACTACATTTGTTTATAATTTAAAAAAAAACATTGAATACATAAATAGATTAACCATGAACTAAATTTAATATTAACACAATGTGATACAAAACAGCTATCCCCATACACCGCAAACCTGGAGTAAATATTTTTTCTAAGTTCTAAAATTAGATTGATTGTTAGTCTTGAAATCAGTTTCCTTCGGTCACTCGTGTTGGAAAGTCCATGCAATTCATTATTTCTAGACCTTTAAAATCTTTAGATGCTTACTTTTGTTTGGGAAAACAGTTAAATTTAAGATAACAAAATTGTGTGTCAATATGTGTTCTTGTTATAACAGAAAGTTAAAAAGGTTCGTACAAACAAATAATATGTTTAGATTTATTGGCTTTGGCTGTGTCTCTCTTTTAAACTATATTTAATACACTACCAACTTTTAATTAATGGAACAACAACTATATCAGTAATTTGATAATGTTTTTTGTTTGTATATTAAGTTGTATTGTAACATCTAAATGTGAATCTCCTTTATTTCGACACTTGTATTTAGTAACACTTGATATATTGTCATCCCTTTCATTGTATTTCAATAAAAAAGAGAAACCAATAGTATTCAATTATTATCATGCTATTTAAAATTCAGTATGGTTTTGAGACATCATTTGTTTATTGTTCTTCCATAAATTATTGTTAGGTTTCAGTTGCTTTATTACCTTTTTTATTAGTTATTTTGTTCATTATTCCCCTTTAGTCACAATACGGGCACATCACACTGGTTGGATCCACGGTTAGCGAGAGTCCGGAAGCACTCGCTGGGAGAGTGCGGGGAAGATGAGCTGCCGTACGGCTGGGAGAGGGTCACCGATGAAAGATATGGGTCTTATTACGTGGATCATATTAATAGACGTACGCAGTATGAAAACCCTGTACTACAAGCAAGAAGATTGAGAGGTAAGAGCAATTTAACTGCCTGATAATAGGCTTTCTTTGTTTTAAGAAAACTCAAAAACTACTAAACTAACAGATATATTTTATATTGTAAAGTAGGTACTAAATATTTCTTGACTGGTAGATCTACTTCTAATAATAAAATATGTGTTAGACAGTATTAAAATTACCAAATTATTCTGTTAACGCTCTCAGAAAAGGAGTCAAAGAAAATATCAGGTAAATCTGTTGATAAAACATGTTAACAATTTAAGTTTATTAAAGATCAAATATTTGACTGATTATTTTTTTTAAATGCTACACAGAAGAAAATAAGCAAACAGGTAACTAAACTGTTTGAAAGTACAAACAATTACACTATCCTTACTTACTTCTACCCTTGAATTATAAAATAAACGTTAGGTAAGGTTTGAAATTATTGATGTTTTAAGGTTGTTTCCATATAAGTAACTAATATACCTTACCAGTCATACTTCCTACATACGTCACTAACCTTGCGAACGCTATATGAAGCCCTGCTTGTATGAGAAATTTGATTTCATAAAGAAAGCTAAATTACGTTTTAATGTATTAATAATAAAGTACATTTTACAATGTAATAACACTTTCTACTAAAAACTATATTTGGTACATCTTAGGTCAGCAATATTTAGCTTCTACAAAATTAATTATGGTCAGAAATTGTTCGTACACTGTCTGCTACCCTTTTATTATATGTCTTTTGTTATGCTAAATGATCTCTTCCATGATTTTCACCCATGAAATTGAATTTATGAAAGTTGTTATTTTGACTATAAACTTTATTTTATAGCTGAGAAGTTAGCCGCTGAAAATGGGGGAGGCAGTCAGACAAACGGGCCCCCACCAGGAGGGGAGCTGCGCGGAGAGAGATTCACTATAACGCTCACAAAAGGCACTCAGGTATGAAAACCAATTGGTCGTAAATAATCGATTTATTATCTGTGAACATCAAACTTTCTCTTCGTGTTATGTCCGTGTTAATAATTTACATTATTTTTTCTCTGTGTTAATTTATTTGTTTATACATTGTAGTATCAAGATCCAAACACATTATGGTTATAATATTCAAACACCTATCACTTTAAAAGTTCGCCCTAATTGAACCTGCTTGAAATGGGTAACTGTAAAATAGTTTATGTACATTGTTTTTAGTACAAGATTATCATAAGTAGTCTTACGACTTGTGTAAAAGAAAGGATAGTTCTCAAACAGTGTTACTTGAAATAATTCAAACATATCATTATTTCCAGGGTCTCGGTTTCACGCTTATCGGAGCCGAGGGTATACCAGAAACAGAAGGGTACTTACAAATTCGCAGCATAGTACCTCATAGCCCCGCCTGGATAGATGGTAAGACCAAGAAACTTAAAACATAACAAGACTAGCTGTTGGTCGTGGCTTCGTCCGCACGAAAAATATAGCCTAAGTTACTCGGGGATAATGTAGCTTTTTAATGGTGAAAGAATTTTCAAAATCGGCCTAGTATTTTTTGAGTTATTTCAATACATACAAAAATACATATCATTCCTCTTTATATTAGTATAGATAAGTCTTTAGATATTATAGTCAGTAAATGTTTTTTTTTATACGAATATAACTCGTGGATTCGTCCAGTGAACTTTATTGTGTATATTGGTAATGGAGGGTGGGCGTTAAACTATAATTCTGTTCCCACATCATTTATATAGTTATTGAAAACATTGTTTTTCTTGTATATGTTTTACCTATTGTACTAATATTAGAATTTATTTATTTCATAGTACATTTTTATATAATTACTACTTTAACTTAGCGTGGACTTCGGCTTGTTATAAAAACTATTAATTTAACGTACACGCAAAATACGCGCTAGTCGTAAACTTGTGGAAAATTAAGCCCAGCATGGGTCTGACCTTTAATAATGTGTATATGCAGGTGCTCTTCGCCCCGGCGACGTGGTCGTGGGCGTGGGCGTGCGCGGGGTGCGCGGCCTGTCCCACGCGCAGGTCGCGCAGATCTTCCAGTCCATTACACCGGGCACTGATGTTACATTACACTTTGTAAGAGGTAAATACTAACCTCATATTATGTATTATACAGTCCAACCTGGCAAAGTCATTTTCTGGTCCTAGCGAGCTACCTCCATAAGCGAGATAAATATCGCGTTCCCTTGAACTATCGCTTATCCAGGTTCGACTGTATTCATCATCATCATCATCACCAGCTCACTTTACGTCCCCACCGAGGGGCACGGAGCCTACCCCCTAAGGGGGTGTCTGTATTCATATTGCTTGCTAAATAGTTATAGAGAAAATAAAAAAAAAACTTTGGATTGATGTTAACTCTATAATCGTGAGGGTATTTTAATAAAATATATATTTTTTTAATTTGCTGTGTATTTTCTTGTGTGTTCTTTAGGCAATTTCTATATAAAATAATATTTCAATTTTAACAGGATATCCCCTCTCATTCGATTCCGAAGACCCAAATACTCGTGTTCTCAGTACGTTAGCGGTGGACGCGACCACGCCCGCCACATCTGATGCTGTTGCTATGCAGCAGCTCACACGAGCTTTGAGGACCAGGTACCGAACATATATTTTAAGACCATGTGTGTATGACCCCTGATGATCTTGGGTTTGATCTTTCATTTATTTTACGAGAATTCAAACATATCTTTGAATACTTTAGAATCACCAAATGTTAAGAACTTTGCTTAAACATTTTCTTACGGGTTAAAAACCATTCTGTCAGTAAATAACTATGTACATTATGACAAAAAAACAAACAAATTTTACGTACTAAACTATGAAAATAACTCTATCAGAAGTTCTTAGTCAGTTTCTTGTTTGTTATATGAGAAATTTTGGTTATTTTATTGTAAATCAACATTGTCTCCACGTGGAGTCAATGGCGATCTAACTTCCGTAAGGTCGGCGCACCAGGTTTTTGTGATCCACCTTCTCAGTCGTCACACCCTTGTTTACCATATACCCTCACATTCATACTTAAATCTCTCCTTAAATTTTTATGATATATTCCAGGTTCAACTTGGAGTCTCCGAGCAGTGCGGAGGCGGGGGGTCAGGACGAGCCGGACGCGGCGGGCGGCGCGCGCGCAGACCAGCGTCTCCTCTCCCGGTCTTTCGACTTAGACGAGCTGCCCGACTCCGCGCCCCCGCCGCCGCGCTGCCCCTCCGCTGACCATCTACTTACACTTGCTACTGGTAAGAAGTACAATAAAATACGTCCAAGTATATTAAAAGACAAAAACCTTAGGGGCCTTCAAGAAAAGAGCGTACTCCTCCCTCAAAGGCCGGCAACACATTTGTGGTTCCTCTGGCATT
>QDHC01004024.1:744185-757054 GCA_013186455.1 Papilio dardanus tibullus
TCTTTTACTTGTGTGAATGAGACAAATATATCCAGTGGTCTATGTTTTTTTGTCTACGATTCTTCCAGACTATGTTCTAATTTGAACTGCGCAGTTTAACTGTACAGTTAAAATTGTACAGTTAATACTGAGTCTGCAGCCGGCTTAAGATCCTTTATTTAATTATTTATTATATGTAATATTCCAGAATGAGAGACAACTCTCCCTCCCGTCACATGCACTCCCCGTGCTACGAGGGGGAGGCGATGCCGCAACCGGGCGCATACCCCGGTAACTACCCACAGGTACGTCCCCTGGGGGAAACAATCCCCCCTTATTACCTTGACGTCTACCGCTGAACGTACCTTCCCTCCCCTAGAGAATCGAAATATGATATTTCGAACTTGGACAAAAGCCTTATTCAGGTTTGTATATAAAAATTACCCCATGCTCCCCATATCTTAGACCTAGTCTAGAACATCAATTAGTGACCCTTCAATTATATAAAAGTGCTTTATTTCGTTATTTAAGGATAGCCAATCAATTATTAAGATGATAATTTCCTTCTAAACCGTGAATTTACTGTTGGGTAGGAGTCGCGCAGAGTTCGGTACAATTACATTGGCAGATTATGTTATAATTTTAAAAACATTGTCAATTGGAATAAGACAGTGTACATACAGCGCAAGGAGTTGATATATCCAATATTTACACCATTTATTTTACCTTCTTTTCTCTATCTACCCTCTGCTGCAGGTGAGCGCGGGCGGCGCGCTGGACCCGGAGGCGGACGTGCTGGTGCGCCTCGCGCGCGGCGCCGCCGGCTTCGGCTTCCGCATCGTCGGCGGACAAGAGGACGGCAGCCGCGTCGCTGTCGGCTACGTCGTGCCCGGTAATATACACTAATATAATACACTATCTGTTGTGTGCGACTTCGTCCGCGTGGAATTAAATAATATAGCCTATGTTACTTGGGGATAATGTAGCTTTGTAATGGGGAAAGAATTTTTGAAATAAGCCCAGTAGTTCTTGAGTTATTTCAATACAAACAAAAATACAAAGTTTCTCTCTTAGTATAGATAATAAAGCTATTAAGCCGCCTACTAACGTTCTTTTTTAACTGTACAGTTAAAACAGACGTACTCAGGTCAATTTGAACTGCACAGTCGAAATATACAGATTAAATAAAACTGTACAGTTAAAACTGCACGTCTGTAGCCGATTTGACTACTTTTTTTGAAGTAATCGTATCCATGAGGTCATGCTATCCTAGTACCGTAGGTATATTCTGCTGGCTATGGTATGGTAAGAAATACTAAACAAAGAAAAACTTCGGAACTTTATCAATGCAAAATTTCATCGAGATCCGTTCAGCCTCATACATCCATTCATCCATCCAAACTTGTATAATATTAGTAAGTTAAAGATATCGTGCAGGCGGTCCAGCTGACGGTCTGCTGCGCGGCGGGGACCTGCTCACGTCAGTGGACGGCGTGGCGCTCGGCGGCGCATCGCACGCGCGCGCCGTGGCCTACGTCTCGCAGGCGGCGTCGCGTGGACACGTTAGTATATGTATTACTAAACTTATGGACAAGGGGAAATGGAGAGGGGATGGATAAAAAGAGGATATATTCTATATGGAAAGGGGGAGTATATTTGACGGTGGTGACGCATAGGAATAGGAATATATAAATAAACAGCAGCCGAGCAGCAATTTGTATGAGAGGGGAAATTGTATTTGACGGGGGAAGGGACGCTCAGGAAGGACAAATATCCTCTATAAGAATAGACTTCTATTTGGTGTAGGAAGGTGAAATATCCTCTGTGAGTCTCCTCCGTTGATGTTAGGGAACGCCTCTTCAATTGATGTCTATTTTAGTCGCTTCGCTATTTCGGGGAATGTATGCTGCTCGCTCAATTACTATCTTACAGTATAATAAAAAAATCCATAGTAAAGCATCTTTATTACAATATTGCCATCATTGTCATTTTTCTTGAAGAAAACAGAGAGAGATTTCTCAACAGTCATTTAATTCTCTTCAGTTTAGCATTTACTTTACTTTTATTTTATAAGTTTTAATGTCCATTGTCCAGGTGACGCTGGGCGTGCGCCACAACAGAGCGGACATCCAGCCGCTGGGGCTGCCGGCTGCAGCGCCGCACGCGCACCAACCGTTACTTACGTGAGTACTAAATCTAAATTATTTCGTTATTATAAGCTTTTCAGGGCCACACCAGTCCCTTAAATTGTCTATTTTTATCTATCTTTACTATTCAAAAAATACTTGGATTCTGGTTAATATTATTTGAACCGCATCTACTTTTGGGTAAAAATGTTACGTTTATTGTAAAAAAAAAAATAATTTATTTTAAAGCTGGTTTAAAAAAAATATTTATTTTCTTTTTAATTTTTAAAGTTTATTAATTCTGCGGGATTATAAATCAAAGCCAGTCGTATATCACATGTATGTATACAATATTTTTTGGACAGATTTTTTTGTAATGCTATATTGTAAAAGGCTATTTATCTTACAAGTAAAACTAGGAAATCATAAGTACTAGACGAAGTAAAGGTATAAAGGATGGCTCACGCTACACCACGCCTTGCCCCGGACTCGAGTCATCAGTGTGTCCATACAAAATATACGAGGATACCCGAGCCGGGTGACGGACGGACCACTGTCAAGATAAGATAAAAAGGGCAAAGAGATATTATACATAGAGGGAGCGCTCCATAGTAGTTTGACAGTAATATTCGTGCCGCGTAAGAAATTATAAAAAAATGAAATCTTTACCAGTATCATGAACATTTTCCCAAGTTTTAGGAAAATGTGTGTTTTTTTTATTTTTAAAATAAACAATAGAATAAACTAAAACATTCATTAAAATGTTAATTACTGTTTTCATTATTATTATTTTTGTTATGTGGTTGTTATAATTTTTTAATTAGTGTTTTAAAAATGTCTCGATGAATTACAATATTAAACTTTAGTAAATACTCTGAAATAAAATTGAAATATGAGAAAAGAGGTACATTCAGTCGATTTTTTATGTCGGCAAATGTAATGTAAAGGACAACACTAGGGGAAATTTACCCACTAGAGACCTCCGGATGTCAACTAAAATGCCTCACTTTTAGGCTTCGAATGTTCCATCTATAGTATAATAACAAGGCACGTTGTAGCGTGAGTCATCTAGTCGTCATTATAAGTCTTTCTATCTCTATTTTACAAAGTTTTGTAATGCTATTACATATTCTGGCCAGGTCGTAAAGTATAATTTATTAGCATATAATATTTATTTTTGGCTATTTTCAGCGCGGACCCGTCCGCACATCACATGCCGCCGGCCTCTTATAATATACTTCATCCGTCGCCTATGTATCCTCCAGCGATGCCTATGTAAGTGATTTTTATGTCAAATTTTAGTTGACACATATTGCTATACAGTTTACCTATAATCGACGTGCCAACTGAAATCGATTTGTGTTTTGTGATAGGTATGGTGTTCAATACGACGGTCCGCAAGGTAGCTGGTCACCGGTACCTTATGACGTCACAGTGACAAGGAACGAAGGAGAAGGCTTCGGCTTTGTAGTTATTTCCTCAACTAATAAGGCCACTAGTACTATAGGTAAGTGATCACATGAGTAAAACTGAACCTTGTTACAATGTCATAAAGCTCAATTTTACGATGGATAGACGTTTGAAGGTATCTTCAAAATGTCTTGAGCGGCAGCCACTCAATACTATCATAAAGAGGAAAACTTTGTATTTTTCTGTGTATTGAAATAACTCAAAAACTACAGGGCCGATTTTAAAAATTCCTTTACCATTATAAAGCTACATTATCCCCGAGTAACATAGTCTTTAATCTTACGCGGACGAAGTCACCTGCAACAGCTAAACTAAATAAAAAAACTAATAATTCCTTAGGTCAATTAATCCCGAATTCTCCTGCTGCGCGCTGCGGCCGTCTGCACGTTGGTGATACAATAATCGCCATCAACCATCTCCCGGTGCGCAATCTGCCGCATCCTGAAGTGGTAGCGCTCATCAAGCGATCAGGCGCTGCTGTCACGCTCACCGTGCTGCCGGCGCACTGCTGACGGATAGAACTGACGTGGTAGTGCTGACGGATGTGGAACTACCGACGGACTGAGATCTACTGACGGATGTGGATGTGCCGACAGAAGTGTTAGTGTTGACAGATGTGGTAGTGCTAACGGATGTGGTTGTGTTGACGGATGTGTTAGTGCTAACGGATGTGGTTGTGTTGACGGATGTGTTAGTGCTAACGGATGTGGTTGTGTTGACGGATGTGTCAGTGCTGACGGATGTGGTTGTGTTGACGGATGTGGATGTGCTGCCGGATCTGTTAGTGCTGATGGATGTGTTAGTGTTGACGGGATGTGGTAGTGCTAACGGATGTGGTGCGTTGACGGATGTGGTTGTGTTGACGAATGTGGTAGTCCTGTCAGATGTGGATGTGCTGACGGGAACAGAAGTACTGATGAAAGTGGAACTGCTGACAGATGTAGTTATGCTAACGGTACGGGCGCCATTTATAATCTAACAGACGTCAATATTTGTATGGAATGAATGGTATTAGGAGTAGCATAGTCTTTAAGACGTTAAGAATATTTAAATGTTCAGTATGTTTATTAATTTACAAAATAACGCATGTCTATTTGTATCATATTTGTATTACAAGTTCTCTTTTCATGTATATCTACCAGTTTTACATTTAAAATAATTATAATACATTGTATATTTTTAGTAAATTGCAGCTTGTCAGTTGACAATAATTTATTGTAAGTTAAACTGCAATAGCTTTAATTACTTTTCGAATTGTTATTTTATAATTAAGTATATAATATTGAAATGGAATGGAATATTGGGTTAAATAATCTAATGTAGTTGTAATGTAATGTAGTTCGACCCATGATGGGCTACATTTTTCGCAACTCCACGACTAGCGCGTATTTTGCGTGAATACATATCTTTGAATTTCTTTGCCGATATGTGCAGACATCACGATGTTTTCCTTCATCGTAAGAGCGTCGGGTAAATATGTACATATATATAATTAATCTAATACAATTTACAAAATTAAAAATCACCTTGTGCACTTTTGCATAATATTGTTCTCTATCCGTCCAAATGACTATAATACAACTGTCCCTTTCTAACTGATGTGAATCTTTTGATGACAGAGTGAGATAGAAGCACGATTTCGTGTTCTTAATATGGGTATAAAATTATTATTAGAATAAGAGGTATTTCTAATTAAATGTATTTAATATTAATATTTTGTCATGTTTTATGTAAATTTTGAAATAGTAATATTTTTAGGAACCCATTTAGTAATTCTCGAATTACTATTATACGTTTTAGAATGCCTAAATGCCTTTAGTGAATAGTAGTGGTTGAAAATTAGTATTAGTAAAAATGAAATTTAATAAAAAAAAGTGTATTCAACTTCGGTGTTTCCCGTTGGACCGATCGCTGTAATGGATTGTTACTGTTGGGCCGTTTGATCGGTAAGTCGAACGGTCCAACAGTAAATAATTTAACTTTTATAATGCAATATTTTTTGTATATTATAAAATAAATAAGTTTTAATTATTTTGGTATATTTAATATTTTCTATAATGTTGTGTAATTCAACCACTACTGAATACGCGGACCACCGAGTGAAGAAATGTACGAAATAAGAGTATTTAATAATTTTAGTATTAAGTTTACCTCGGATGAATTATGATGGCGTGCGGGTTCAATTTATTAACATCAGCGAGGCTACCCAATGTACTTTTCGATTGGCGATATCGCTGATGGAATCGACATTGGCGTTCGATAAAATTATGTGATTGTCACATGTGAGATATCGAATGTCTATGTCAGTTTCATACATTTTTGACGTTCGCTATTGATTCGCTTCATAGCGAATGTACTTTTAATAATTTCCCAATATGCAACATTTTATTTAACCGTATTAAATAGCGTTTTTTATATACAAGTGATAGTCGTGTAATACTTCGATTTGTTTAATTTACTTTTTTTCTTATTGTGTTTTAATAAAATCTTCGATATTGTAATGTCTGCTGCGCGCCATTGTTAGTGTTAAGAACGCAATAAACTAGTGCCTTTAGATTGTAAACATCGTCTTGCCTTGTCTAACGTTTGTATTTAGAGAGAGAAAATATCATTCCATCCAAAGAACTTTGATATAATTCCAATTAGTGCACTATTTAATGGAATTGATAAATAACAATGCAATTTGTTGGGTGTGTTTTTACCGTTGGGTCGATTGACCCATCGAACGGCCCAACGGTAAACATGCAATTTGTTACCGTATGTATTTTTATATTCATTTTGTTTTCTCCTGTGGTTTATAATTGAGACAAAAAGTAAAATAATAACAATAAAAATAGATCTGATTACGGCACAAAATGGATAGACCGACTGTTAAGTGTACATTTTATCTCTAACTAAAATCTATCAATTAGAAAAAAAATATGTTTTTTGTCTCATTCACTCATTACTACAGGAATATTGCCTTCTCTGTCCTATTTACATTTGTATAAAAAACTGACTGTCTCATAATTTACTGTTCGTATAAGTTGTTTTTAAACAATAGTTTTTAGCAATATTATAGAGTTAAGTCGGTTTATAACAGGTTATACCTTTAAATATATTTTCATTACAAATATATGTCTTTTTTTTAAATAAAATAAATGTTTAAAGTTTCAGCTCAAAAAAATAGGTAAGCGAAACCTTCTATTCTAATCCCAACACGAATCTTTATGTAGAAAATGGGATGATCGATTCCAAGAGAAATACTGGTTTTGAATAATATCACTAATCAAACAAGAGAGATCGTCGTTCGTCGTCAGTCGTCGTTTGCGCTTCGCCGGATACTCCCGCACACTCGCCATCTCGCTCGCACACCGTCTCGCTCACACTTCCGTTCAATTCCATTTCAAGCATACAACTTACGTTCCATTCCCACATTTATTTTAATAATTTTGTTTTAGATTATTATTTAAGTTTATTTAATGAAGATAGTTATAATTTCTTATAAGATTTTTATCAGAAATGAAAAAAAAAATATCTTAATAAAATTTAATCTTATCACAGGGTCTTAAATATCAGTTCTTTAGTAGTCAACAGATTTGACTCTGACGGGCGTCACGTCATCGGAGTTAGGCGGCGTCGCCACGCTCATGATCCAGTTTGTGAAGCGATCGATCCTTGCGAAGACGTCGGGCAAATCGTCTCCGCACTCGTGGAAGTATGAAGAGATACCAACTACCACATTGTCGATCACCATCGGAGCGCCGGAGTCGCCTCGGCAAGTACCCACAGAACCTGCCTCCGATGCGCAGATCACAGCTAAAACAGTATTAACTCTTGTTTAGTTATAAAAAAACAATAAACTCGTATTACTGCACAATGGCAGGGAAATAATATGAATCGAATTCTCAGTTTTCAGATTAGGTCATTTAGGTTACAACAGGTCTGGTCTGGTGCGAATGTCTGGACCTAGGTAGCCCTGGGTATAGTCTAGTTCTAAACTTGTCATAGGTACGATCTAGGCCCTAGACCGATACTGGTTTTAGTTGATGTTTTTTATGGTATACTCACAATCGCTAATGGCCACATTGCCCACATTCTGGAAGCCGGCAGAGCACTCGTCCAAGGGTACTTTCTTCAGGAACACTTTCTTAAGGGTCTGCAGTTGAGGTCCGGTCATCTGTTATTGATATTTATAATTACTATACGTGTATTATTAGTGTAGAACTCGTCCACTGCTCTTCTTAGATACTGTCTTCCTTATTTACAATTGATAAATATATTGTTATATTTATATTATAAGATTTACTGTCTGCTGCCAGAGTGGTTAAGTGGTCTCCTTTAAAAATGTCTTGTGTATTTTATTATTATTTTTTGAAAAGGTAAACTTACAGTTTCGAAGCCCCAGCTGACAACTTTGACAGACTGTCCGTTAGGGATGTAGGTGTTCTGTGGGGGGAGGAAGAGAGTTTTGATGTTGTCGGTGATGCCGAAGGGCGTCTGCAGAAGGACAACAGCGACGTCATAGGCGCGCGGACCCTCCACGTAGTTGGGGTGCTTGGTGACGTCACGGATGGTGGTCACAGCGCCACCTGACAGGCTGTTGGTGGAGCCAGCGCGCACTTGGAAGTTGGCCAGGTTGCCACCACTGCGATCAAAGAGTACGATACAATAAATGATTGGAATAATCCGGTGTCCGTCTTTCCCTGTAAGTAGGGGGCCTTATAAGTACTAACCGAGCGTATTATTCTAGAAACATATTTGTTGGTATTCCAAGTTATTCTATTTAAAACTTACGTGAAGCAGAAGGCGGTAGTGAGCACATGCCAGGAGGAGATGAGACCGCCCACACAGCGCTGCACGGTGATACCAGGTCCAGCGTAGTGGTACGTGAGAGCCACTATGTAGGGGAACTCTTCGATTGTGGTCGGAGTACCACCCACTAGTCTGCTCTCAGGCGCCGCCACAGCTGTAAGGTTACAGTAAATATTTTATTATTTGGCTTTCTATAACTTAGTGTTTTCTGCTATAGTTAGAAATGGTTTATAATCGAACGGATTATATTGTGTATAGTAAATGATTTAATTGACCACTTTCTACCAAAAGCTACTCACCAGCACAGACAAGAGCGAGGAGACAAAGCACCTTGAAAGCCATGGTCCCTGTTCACCGGTCCACAGGTGTCAACTACAAATGACACACTTTCTGACACACCTTATATATTTAGCACTTGCCTGATGCATTGGTATCTTGAGATCACCCAGCGTATATACAGGATGTTCTATTTATAACGACGAAAGATTAAAAAAAATGTCTTTTGCTAAGTATGTCATACCTACATATTTTAGATTTTGTAGTGGATTGTAATTAAACAATACAGTTTCTTAATTAAGAAGTCACAAACATAATCGAATTCTTTTATCTGAACGTTTGAATTATGGTTTTGATGAAAATTAATATAATTTACTCTGAAATTTAACCTTAACAATAATTATAGTATTTGCTAGAATTTAAAATCTAGAATGTTCATTTTATTCTTAAAATTATTTCACGATTTATACATGTAATTTTAATTACCTCTTTCATGAAGACTTTATAAATACCAGAAAAAACTACCTTTAATTAAAGTGAAAGTGCATTAACCTCTAGACGTTTAGAACATCCTGTATGTATTAGGTAATTTACCTATATAGATAAATAAATTGTTGCTAATCTCACGTACGCGTTATCGGTTAAGCGTTGTATTATGTGATAATTACTATTGATTAATTTCCGTTAACTCTTCTGTAGGATTTTCAATTAAACATCCTTAATAAAATATTTGCCAATATCACCGACCCCTACAGTTGGACAAAATGTGGTTACTGCCTCTTTGTTTTTCGTCATTCTGCCGACAGTAACGGTGTTGAGGGTTAGCAATAAGAATTAACTATCAAATCATCAGACGCGATTAAGCAATAAGCAAAGGGTATCATTTCCAAGCACTGACCTATCCATTTATCTAGACCAGTGGCTTAGCATACAGCACTAGTATTGTATATTAGGGGTTTATTGTATGAATAAAACAACATCTACAATTGCTTATAATATATTTTACATTTCAAATAATACAGGCGGTTACATAAAATAAATAGGGTCATAAGAATTACACAGTTAGTGATTAGTGTAATATTAAGGGTACAAAATCGTTACAATATTACAAATCTACGTCCAATAAACAATCTGTACAGAGACGAACATACAAGGACTTAGACTATGAAAATTTTACGAATTACTAACGAGGTTTTTATAAACAGTATGAAGAATTATATTTTTGTGTGACATCTGTTACATTCTTTGGGCTATTTCACATCCTAGCAGTTCAGCTGCGTCAACTTTGTAATCCCAGTCATGAATTCCTTATTGTAGGGTTAAATTACCTGACTTGTACTATTCATATCTGAGTGAGACGTTAGTGGCTGGTTAGTGTCTTGCTGTCAATATATCCGTCAGCGCTGACAGCACCGACAGCGTGAAACTAAAACCAGCCTTGGTTCCTTAGTGATGTCTTACATGTCTACATTCTTGGGGGCCCTTAGTGATATTATAGCCTGACCAGGAAAATAGAACTTCGTCATATTGCGAAAAACCTACGGAACTGATTAGCAAATGCATTTTGTTAAAGATATTTTAGTTGCTATAGTATTGTCGATTGTTGTCGAGTCTACAAATATTATAATCACGGATTTAGTTTATGGATTTGTGATAATTTGATGCATTAATACTGAAAAATATAGGGGCGGAGAAAATTATAATAAATATAAAAAGTAAAACAAAACTATATTACTCAATGAAATTAACCATTATGTAGTGTTTTCTAGCGTTGTAATTTTAAAGGCTATTGTATTAACAGTGGTTTTTTTTTGGTCATGTTATAAATAATTAAAAAAGTACCATAAAATGAATATTTTTCGCTGCCTCGTAAAAAAGCATAAAGGGACAACACAAATTAAATTATAAAATAGATTGACTTAAACATACATATGTACAAGAAAAACTGTAAAAAAAGAATAAATATAAAATTAGAGATTATCAATTTTAATTTAAGAACAATACATCTCGGAGTTTTTTAATTATTTCTTACTGTTTTCTCAACACTATGTTTTGTTCGAAACATGTTTAGATCTATAAAACATGTTTCCAACTAATTATCGCTTTGAAAAAGATATTTCAGTTTTATTAAGCTCATGTTCCTTACTCCTGTGTTTATGTTAAGTCTTTATTTTTCAATCTGTCAAATGGAATATAATTTGGTGGGATAGTTTTATTGAGGAATGTTTTTTATCTTTATTTTTTTCATAGAGAATGAGGGTGACAAATGTTCAGATGTTTTTGCTTAAGATGTTTGACGTCATCCAAATTGGGTATCATGTTTTGCGCACGCGTAGTACTTAACATAATTATCCTTAAAAATAATATACAAAACGTAGACGCAGCTGATTTATATTGTGATATAAAAATCACTATTCACTACAAAATATGGAGCAAATGTGTAGGAAAACTTGAACACTTCAGACTTTTAGGTTAGGTGTAGTTTACATACGTTATTAAATAATATATCGATTGAAAAATTTGTGCTTTCAATTACATAATCAATAAAAAACATCATAATCTAAATATAGTCAATATAGATTCAATATATAGAACGTAATATATCTAAAATGTGCCGACACAAGTCCGCTTACCGCGTTCTCACAACAAAAACCACGACAAAAACATGTTTTAATTTTACAGCCAGTGTAAACTCAGGTGCAAAACTGAAAATTATCAAAACATAGATCGACAAAGGAAAGTTAAATAAATCTATGCTAAATCGTGGAATATAGAATTTAAATTACCTAAAACGATATATTTAGCCTAAAATGGCACATAAGAGAGCTTGACAGCAAACATGACCCGCTCCATACATTTAAACATCGTTACAATGTCGCATGACAAGTATACGACACCTTTATAGGTCTACAAGGATATTATGGCACGAAAATATGTGAACTAACAATGTCATCTTGACAGCGTCACATTTTAACCAATCAGGGAAATGCATTATTTTGAAAGAAGTTAGAAAATTTTTACCTATTGTTATCCCTAAAACTTTGTAGGCGCCCCCCTGTCAATGTCAAAGAAATGCCATAATATCCTTGTAGGACTATATACTTACAATATACTAGTTCCCACTGACCTCTACACATAGATAGGCTAATATTTTGTACCTATTTGATTGTGCCATTAAGACGTTGATTCGAACTAAAAATAGAGAAAGAATTAAACGTAACATCAACAGGCGCGTTTAAATCAGAACGAAGCAAAAGCTAACATTTCGACAACCTATCCATCTGTAGAGATCAGTGTCCGTTCCATATTCACGGTAAAAAGGACGTGAAATATCCTCAAGATTATATTTTATCTCTTTCTAACATTGGAAGCGAGTTATGAGAGAAAAGGACAAAACGTCAGACATAATTTGACTTCCTGTGACTCACTATAAATACGATTTAAATAATTTTGATACTTGAAACTGTTAAAAAGGACAATATTTTTTACATCATTTCAACCAAATTTGTAACAGACAAGTGATTCTGATTTAATACTTTGGCATTTTTAAATTGTTATAATTGCTATAGAGACAACGTTCATATTAACCACACGAATAAATCTGGAATGACTAAATATTTCGTTAAATCGTCATCAAATCAAGATACTTTGGATTTTACGATTTCAAGCATTTAATCAACGGGCAAGCATTTCACAAAATCTCTTGCAATCTACTGAAAAAGTAAAAAAAAAACTAGTTGAATTTACTTGAATATTTTTTTTTCTAAAATTAAGATATTAGAAATTAAAAATTCTAAAATAAATTACGAGGAAAACATGCATTGTAAAAACACGTCAGTAAAGCCTTGTAGTCAGTAAAACCAGGTTAGTATTTTGGTCGAGTAGCAAGTAGCAAGTATCTGAACTAAGGATTTACTAATATACTCTACTAAAATGTTGCTGTTCGGACACGTTTAGTTACTAAATTACTATCCTAATGCGTAGGTTTAGGCTTAAACGAGTCCGAACAGTAAGTAAATCCTTTGTTCGGATAAATGCTACTCGAATAAAATACTATCCTGGTGCGAACAAGGCTTAATGGAAACAGACTTGCCCTGTTGACAAATAAATTTATAATTGACAAACCACTAAAAAGCAGTCTCCACAAATATACACTAGATTATGATAAAATACTGGACCATAAACTTGATTTAATAGGAATTACAAATACATCTGTATATTTTG
>QDHC01004024.1:775182-790411 GCA_013186455.1 Papilio dardanus tibullus
ATTCCAGAATAACAAGTTACTGGTATTTACAATTCCAAGGCTGAACATGCAGTTGAGTGGCTTCAAGTTTTTTTTTATAGAATAACTTCTTTACAATTGAGAAAAGTGAAGCATATACTATGTTGCAAATATTGCACACATTTATTGAAAATGCAGGCAAATTAAGCTTACAAATTTTATGTTTTTTCTATTGTCATACAGAGACTGCTTCAAATAATTTTGTGCTTAAAGTATTCACTATATTATATGGACTGTGGTATCCAATTGCTGCATTTGTTGGCTTATTTAAAAATTTTAATGTATTGAATTATGTTTTTATTTTAATACTTATTATCATGGTATGAATTAATAATTGAGTGAATGTTTATTGCCACATAAGCATTTACAAAAAAATACAGAAAAAAACAATTTACAAATGACTACTAATACTACTGGTACCTGTATTTATTTTTGTTTTATTTCCCAAACCAAACAAATTTGTCACTATCAAATAAGTAAAATATACACCACAGTTTCATGTATATTTTAATATTTCAAATACATGTACAAAATAGACTTGGAAATTATAAAAGTATAGTAGAAGTTCATAAAACTGGCTACACTATAATTAATTAATGTACTGCTACAACATTATCGTGTGAAAGTCCCCTTAAATAAGCACAGCTTGCTACCACATGAATTTTTTTTAATCATTTTTATGACGTACATATTTCCGCCTGCATTCCTCACACGTAATAGACGAAAGGACTAATATTATATTTAAACTGTCCCAATAGATATAGGCAATGGAATGGTACTAAAAATATTGTATGTTTTTAATTAAGACTATTTTATGTAAATTAAGCTTTTCGTTTTATTAGAGTAGTATTACATAGATAAAGTCACTGATTTAGATTACAGATACTATAAAATAAACGCATAAAAGCATATAAACATATATTATGTTTATCTTCAACATCTTACTAATTATGAATGCGAAAGTTTGTACGGATGTATGTATATTAGATATCTAGAGAACAGCTGAATGGATATTGATTAAATTTAACAGTTGTAGTATATAATCTCGAAGAATAAATGGGCTAATAACGAAGTTTTTTTTTAATTCTGCGCAAATAGTCACGCGCGACATCAAGTGTTATCTATGCACTCCTGCACCTACGCCATTTGAATACTCGCATCTCTATTATTAATAACGCTCGTGTCATGTCTTCACTGAGGTGGGGGAGTATATCTCCATTAGGTGTATATGAAATAGGGATCTGCGTAATTTATAAGAGAAATACGCTACCGAATATGCTCTCTCACATTCTGGGATAGAAAACGAGTAATGTCACCAAAAATTAACCTGTATTTACTCTCATGTAAATACTTGAAACACCTATTAGTTACGGGTATACATAAACATCTGATTACGCGGCTGAAGGTACGAATCCCAACATTCGAGTATTGTGAAATTTATCATAGCACAAACCTAGAGCTTAGTTGGTAAAGTTTAGTTAGTAAAAAATGTCAGCATATTTTTGTTCGTTTAATCAATTCATTGGCCACTTTTCTCGAATAATCGCGAAAAATATATTCCTTCTCGGGTAAAAATAATCACAAGTCGACATTGACCGCAGCCCTGTCGACCGTAGCTGTTCCATATGTAATCGGAAACTTCAATTGCCTGAGGTCGACTGTTACGTATCGTTTATTAAATGAAAAACATTGTAACTGCACGACGACGAACAAAAGCTAAACTAAGCTTATTTTCTCGAACTTTACTTTATTATTTCAAGTTTTTCCATTCAATGTAAACGCACCCTTATAATAAAAACAGTATAATGAACTAAAACGCCTTGTGAGCAATGAATCTATATTACGATGCAAATAAATGTCCTGATTTATTTACTAATTAGTTGTTAATTAACAAGATTGTTGGTTCATTGCCAGAAGTCGGTAAGCCCATATTGGACTAATGGATATTTGGACGCACCTCTATAAGGACAGAACCTCATAGGGAAATAGTATCGATAGTATCGTGTAAGAGCATGATTATGTAAAAAAAATAATACTAAAAGATTACTTTAATTCGCCAAAATAGCGAAGTGACCGTTTCCCCTGGACATATAGGAAGTTGTACCTACCTGATGTCGGTAGAGGAGGGGACGCATAGAATATTTCTCCTGCCTATACGAAAAACACTTTATATAACTTTTGCAAATCAAATAATTTAAATATTTCACTGTTTAAACTTCCGTGAGACATTATTATTAGTAAATAAAAAAAAACCGCGAGATAATACAAGTCCCACTCATCCCTGAAGCAGAGCCTCCAACAGGCTCGAAACTAGTCGGTACCGTTACCGTAACTTAATAACATGAGTGCAGCCGTTTTTATTTACTAACAAATAACTTAAAGTTCAGAGTATACGTTTTTTGGTAACCTTATACTAATTAACCTGACCCAGGAGAGGTATCTGTTTTACGTACTCATTGAACGTTAATTTTGAATCGTATTCGTACCGATACCTTCTACGAAATGTTTGCGATACATACTGGCAGTTAGGTTTACGGTTGTGTGTTGTTTTGTTGTCAGAAATGAGGTTTATGATAGGCCCAATAAAGAAATCATCACGGTCCGTCTCACTATTCCTTTTATAGGTTAATGGGCAATCGAGTGCAAGCATAGGTGGTTGCTGCACGCTATCTAAGGCAATTCGTATACTCTACATGAATCTGCTACTTTAGTGTCTGTAGTGTATTGGATATGGTCTGTTAGTCTATGGGTGTCTCGAGTATCACGCCATGATAACAGTCGTGACAGACGTCATGCCGGAGAGACGATTATAGAGGTGGGGTAGTGATGATTGACCCATAATATATCCCTAGGACTGGAACGTTAGTGTCTAAGCGACTTCCAGCATGTTGGCGACGTTGCCATCTGAAAATATAGTTAATCTGACACACTTGATTGTGCGGTACGTAGTGGAACGATACCTTAAATAATTAGTACTGGCGTCGTTTTGCCTTTTCAATAAAATTAAGTTGTTATTGAGACAGGATGTATATTTGATTAACGAGATGTTATCAAGAGTTTCTTGTTAGAGCAAATTATCTATTCAAAATGTTTACTCGATACCGAATTCTTAGAACCAATTACCAGAAGACACAGTTGCCGAGATTCCTTTTATGGAGTTTGGGCTTTTGTAAATATTTTAGTTCTTTTTGGATCTATATACGGTTTCATCACGTGTTATGAAAGATCTTAATTTATTATCTATTCAGGTTTATTATTAAAAGTAATTCATACAATTTTCGATAAATCAAACTTATGCCTTGTACGCACCAGGATAGTATTTTAGTCAAATAGCAAGTAATTTGGTAATTAAACGTGTCGGAACAACTACATTTTAGTAGAGTAGATTAGTAAATCTTTCGGATACTTGTTACTAGACTAAAATATCTTGTTGCGAACAAGCCAATAACCCGAAAAACTACATCTAGTAATGTTTGCGCCACTTAGAATCAAGAGTACATATCAAATAGGTATAAAATAGAGAAAGGATACTTGTATTCATGTTATAAACTCAATAATGTGATGTAGAACACCTACCCGCATTCAATGTCTTGATTACGCGTCGAGTTTCGTAGTAATGGGTGTCCCAATTGGCAACGGGATCAATAAGTCTCGTACATCTTGATCCAATTATTTTTGCAAACGGTGACTTCGATGACTAGAGGAAAAGTATCAAATGGTGTTTTACGTGTAATAACAAGTGTTATTTTTACAATAAGAAGAATTACAATGATTGCCGTAAAGCCCAGAGGTTTTCAAACATTTTTATCGTAGACCTTCAAAAAAATAATTTGTTCGTCGCTTTTTAACGTTACTCTTTGTTTTCGTATCTTTCGTTGACTTTAAAAGGTTCATCTATCCTCTTTAATATATCAGATTCGATCCACTTTGCCTTATAAAATGCGCACTTCTAATTATTGTGATATTGCAAATTGAAATGCGCGTTTAATTTATTAAATCGTATACCGTTTTGGAGCGTGTTTGGTTAATAGTGAAACCGGATGTGTTTCGCTGTCCGCTTCGCTATACTGCCGTTTGACTATATTAATCGGTTAGTTTATACAAATGTTTAAAATATAGTGAAAGTGATTTTGTATATCATTTTGTTATTGTGGACTTGAATCATCATCATTAGCGTATAGGACTCCTCCCAGGGCCTCGTTGCCTATCTATGGATGACAAGGCCTGGGTTTTAATGGCGGAAAATAAAGTTTTTCTGTAATTCAAAGCCAAAAGAACTGAGTTGATTATTATGGTCTTTGCTAGTGATGGTAGATTTTTGTATGCTACAAATATAGTTTAATAAATCTTTAAGGAAATTCTTCCACATCGTTCATGATTCTATTTTCTACAATTTATCATCCGTATATGTTGATATAATAACGGAAACAATCTCGTTACAAGGCGCGCGGGCGGACTTCGACTTCCGAATAATCGGAAACAACGGATGACATGTTATTGGAAATACACTGAGTGATGTAACACTTTTGTATGTATGGATAACGACCTTGTGGCCTAATAAGAATCTTTTTTTGTGTGCTATTTTTGGTGGTTAAGCCCTTACCAGCTGCAACAAGCTGTATTTTTTTGGCCTCGTGCCGTACGTAATTTCAAATTACGTGTAAAGAATGATCTCAAATACAATTACCAAATAAGCGTATTTATTGCGAGTTTCCGCTATTGGAAAAACCGTACAAAGCATTTGTTATTTCAGAGTTCCCTGCGAAAATGAGAGTAATGTACTTATTTTTGTGCAGGCGTTTCGGTAATGAACAGCCTCAGTTTTTGTTCGTTTGCATACATTCGGTAATTGAGTTTTATTTATAGAAGATTTTAAATATGAATGTACTCGTAGAACTTGAACTAGATTTTATCTGGGTGACCTAGATCATAGAGAAATTCAAATTAATTAAATTTCTGAATTTCCACTTCATATGGTCATTAACACATTTCTTTGCTTCATTCAAATCTGGTGTACATTTACGCCTTTCATTTCATTCACACTTTTCTAGTTACAAGTGTTTTTTTGTATAATTGGATTACAAATTGCGTAGTATTCATACTTCCTAAATATGGTACATAGCTTTTGAGAGCGTCGGTTGCTCTGGGGTTTAGCTCTTGACTTGTAAACTGCAGGTCAAACTTGTAAACTGGAGTTCGAACCCCGCCATGTACCAATGTGATTTTCGATTTTCATATTTATATATTTACCGATGCTCTTAGGTGAAGGAAAACATCGTGATGCAACCTGCACATAACGGCGAAGAAATTCAAAGATATGTGTATTCACGTTGCGGAAAATGGAGCCCATCATGGGTCAAAACATTTAACACCTTTTTTAGCCTTTTAGCTTTTGTCCGCGATAACGTCCGCGCGGATTCAGAAAAAAACTTCATAATTAACTTATGTGTTCTTCCGGACTATGTTTTACGTTTGTGCCAAACTTTATCGAGATCCGTTGAACCCTTCTGGAAATACATAACTTCAAATAATCATCCATCCTTGCTAACATTTCTTATTGCATACTTCTATACGTAAGTCGTTTCATCACTCTTCAAAGGATTACCGCATGTTCCGTTTCAATTGTGCGTGCATTCGTGTATCACTTAAGATTGGCATTGTCTTAGCTGTCGACAATCAGCTGTCGGAGCTGTCTGGTAATTAGTGGGAGCGTGAGCGTTGGAGGTACGTGTCTAGACACATAGGGTTGTCCATTGCCGGCTGTTTAATATTGTGTTACATAATTCATAGGCAATCTGGACTACTAGTCCAGTAGTCTGCACGTAGCCTATTACGGTTTACAGAGTAATTCTACCTGATCAAAGATCATGTAAGACTATTCGTGTTAGAAGCGTGTAGCAACCAGAATCTAGCAAATAATTCGTGTTGAACGATGAATCCTGTACCTTTTTACGTTATCTGCACGTATTGCATTGTGTTACTCGTATACAATAAGCTAGGTATAATATGGTAAAATAGTAGATTGTCAAAAATGTAAAAATAATTTTATTCTACTGACAACCCTATCGTCATCCCTATCCACCCTGTTCAACAACGTATTGTGTATTGGCGGTGGATTTTTGTATGGCTTTAAAGTCGCAAAGCGTCAAGCTACGTCGTGTCTTATTCTTTTCGAGCGTGTCTTTCAAAGTACTTCCCCCCTAGAGGTAACACGTGTAGGTAACTACCGGTGCCGGGCGTATTTAATGAGTCGCGTGTTATGCCACTTCTATTATACTTTTAACAGAATGGTATAACACTAAAGTAGACAAGTGACAGTTAACAAGTACCGACTGCAGAATTAGCAGTGCTTCGACGATTCGAAAATAAAGACAAATAAATCAAATTATGTCGAATGACTAAAGTCGTGTTATAACCAGAATTGAACATCATGTATCTATTTATATTATTAGGTGTAAATTAGATAATTTTACGCATAAACATAGGGTGGTCCGGACGCAGGACGTTGGTCCCCTTTTCCGTTGTCAGCAGATCCGATTAGCCGGTTGAGTCAGAGTTACGTCTCTATGACGTAGGAGTGAAGTGAGCGCCATGTGACAATTGTTATTAGAATCTTACTTTATATCAGCTTGTGGTTTCCAACGTATGCGCATATGTGTGTCAGGTGGACCGACTGCGAGTGGAGGAAAGTGTGTAGAGCTGTGTCCGGCTTGCATAAGTTTGAATATCACTGTACTTAGAAGTATGAATCATGAATTCTTTAATACTTCGGAATACATCAAGTAGCTTAAGTAAATGTTGCAGGTATCTTCCTTCTCCAATTTGCATGTATTCGTCTTAGGAACAAGATGCAGTAGCCCTAGCAACATTTTTATTGCGTTTTGTAATAATACGACTAGAATTAAATGCGGTTAAATGTAAATGCACTCTTACAAGTGTAATGTTACAACATTTGACTCCAGCGGTTACGTTACGAAGTAAAATCGTTTTGACAAGCGTATTTATATTGTATTGCAATAGTTATTTGTGGATTAGTTTCGTCTATAGTTTATAACGATTGTTATTTAGAACAATGCGGTGGTGTGACCGTGGATATGTGTATATTAAATCACTGATAAATTCATACAAATATTGTAAAAGATTTGTCAGTCTTTGTCTACAAAGTTACATATAAAGATGACATAAGAGGTATACTATCTAAGTAAAATTCGTTTACATTGTCAAGGGCATGGTATACGGAACATGGTTACTCAGCTAAGTCTGTCGCAACGAGGCATTGAACCCGATATGAAAATAACGGAAAAACCATTCTCCGAGCGTGTTGCGTAAGCGCACCCGACAGCTGGTGCTATCAAGCCATAAAGTTAGATTTTGTTTATTTCTTTATGCAGCTTGCCCGTTCATTGTTTAGCTATTGAGCAGAGGCACACCTGATGTAAGACACTGTCCGTTCATCTAACAAATGCTAAAACTAATATAAGAAACAATAGTAAACGTGTAAAATTGATTGTAGTTAACATTTGCATAATACATTACCGTCTACAGTAACTTAGATTCGTTTAATAATTGGTTAATTAATCCTTAGTAAAGATATAATAACAAAAATCTACACTTAAAGACTTCATGATACTAATGGCAGTAAATATTATAATTTTATAATTTCGCCTTTGAATCTCGACACTTTTACCAAATTGAAAAACATTTCGTTGATCGATTTTATCCTTTAATACTAGAGAAATATGGTTAAGTTTTATTTGCAGTTTATGCGTGGAAGTATTAAAATAATTTATATGCTTATCACTTGGAAGTGTTGATAAAAAGGGAGAGTGTACGGAGACGGGGAGCGCGAGCGGGACGTGTTTATCTCAGTTATAAATAAAGAGTTGTAACAATGCTGTTTGAATTTGTTGCTTATTGTTTATGAACTTCTATTTATAATAAACGTGTGGAGTAATATGAAACTTGTAGTACTGCATTGTTACTTTGTTAGTTTAAGAATAGGAGAACTTTAAATGTACAATACAAAGTTAATACGAAGTAAGCTTAAAATTATGTAATAATTTCCAGAAATTCAGTGAACTGGGATACATTTTTTATTCCATTAACAAGGGGGGTACCCCAAGTAGGTGCATTCGCTACAAAACGATTCTATAGCGAACGTCAAAAATGTATGAAACTGACAATGACGTTTGATATTTCACACGTTACAAGCGATCAGCGATAGCGCCAATCGAAAACTACTTTGGGTAGTCCATCACGATATGAAAAAAACGGATGAATCGGTTGTGACGAGTGAGGTCGTCTTTCGATTTATAATTTCCCCCGTATCATGAAACTTTGTTGTTTAAATATGCATATAACACGTGGACTAAATTAACGAAGAAATTTAACTATACTTATACTTAATGTTTGCACATTCAACGGTCTATCCAGCTTTTGAATGGAGCTTTCAAAACGCAATCAACAACCCCCGCCTCATTTTCGAGCAGTTTCATTGTTCTGTCCACCATCAAAGCCCCAAAGTCGTTTGTAATGTCCCACCCCTTTAATACTTTAAAAACTACCCTACTCTTGTCACATCAGAACTTGGCCGTTTTGAACTTATAATTACTGGGAATCAAACTTTGAACTCTACCTCCATACTCATATTTTCACGTTTTAAGTGTCCCTTAGTGTGGATCGATAGCTAATCATCACTAAGCGACTGCTATAGTAACTCTCGATGGGCTCTTGCTGCCACAATCCGAGTTGTCTTTAAATGGTCGCTAAGGGAGACCCTTAAAGTAAAAGTATGAGATATCAATACTAAGGACTTGCTATATTAAGCGACTCTGAGTGGAGGTAATGGTAGCAGTTAGTGTAATAAATTCTATTAGTTAAATGTACCGTTTTCAAATAGGGTTCCCTAAAAAATAAATACATCTTATTGATTACTTTTTGAAGCCGCATTAGTGTTTTATTTTAAACGAAGCCGCTTCCGCCTTTTCATTTCCGGACTGATAAATTATCCCGGACGCATCTAACATTGCAACCGGAATTAAAATATGTTGTAATTTTTATGAAGATTTTGTCGAATAAAAGTAAACTGAAAATTGTTGAATTGTTTATAATTATTTATTATTTCAAATTATAAACAATTCAACAATTTTCAGTTTACTTTTATTCAACAAAATCTTCATAAAAATTACAACAAAATATGACTAAGCAAGAACCATATTGGAGATATTATGTGAATTAGTGTCAAAGAGGATATGCGTAAGAGGAGATGTAAATCACGGTTGATAGAGACGTATGGTAGAGTAGGACAATAATTTAAAAAACTAACCTTAAACAACAAAAGGTAGGAACATAAGGAAGTATCTACTATGTAACACTACCTTAGATATAAAGTCACTTTCATCATTATTAAAGCTCCTTTTTACTGCACAAGTATTGATTTTTATAGAACTATGTCAGCAAAGATATTTCTTCTGGAATATGTAGACTAGAGTATGTCTATACGAATATGCAAGTCATAATATGCATAGACCTGTCGGTTCACAGACAAGATGCGTCATTAGGCACTGAGTATACCTTTGTTAGTTCATATATCTATATGTGATAGTATATTTAAGTACTATTTGAATTTATGGCTAGTGCACTGACAACGAACCTTATATCGTTGCATGTCTACGCAAAACCGTGATTTGAACTCCAATCTCAATAAAATCTTATGTCGGTGACTTAGGTAAAAAAATTGTATGAGATTGTATTGCTAGTAGTTTAGAAACTAAAATCAAAGTGTGTTGCCTTGTGTGCGAAGAGGTGTAATGTGGATTTCCATTGTTATAACACTTGTATAAAAACATATCAGGAACGTATCTATCGACTAAAACGTTTTTCTAGCCTACTCCACTAAAATGTTGCTAAAATACTAACTACTAAAATACAATCTGGCGGAGAACTGCTACAAATCTACTCTACTAAATTGTTGCTGTACGGACACGTTTTTTATTAAAATACTTGCTACCTCACTAAAATACTGTCCTAGTGCGTACATAGCATGAGGGAAACTAGTAGAAATACATTTTGTATAGTTAAATTGTTTTATAATTTGAAGCACGTGTGTTTTTGAAAAGAAAATCGAAGTGAAATTACGATAAAGTAAGGCTGTATTTTACGAACGTTGTTCCTGTTATTAATTATTATTGATGATTGAATATTCTCTGCTCTATTATTACAAGTAGCCTTAATAACGGGAGTGTTTTTATTTCGACAAAGAAATTCTAGTTTAAAAACATTAATTGCCGTTATGATGTAATAAAAATCAATACTTCTTGCTCTACTTTTACATCTATAAACCGTATAAACATGTGAGTGCTGTTTCCATACAAAAAGATAGTGTAGTGTAAGTTCAACCATTGATCGGCTCCATATTCCGCAACCCCACGACTAGCACGTATTTTGCGTGGTTTTACAAAAATATATTGTTGTGATTTTTAGCTCACAGAATAAGTTTAAGGTCTATTATCGTTTTCACCTAAAACAAGGTCTGACTTATTTTATCACTCGATTTCCTCGATTGAATGGCTTTTGGCTATAAGTAATGTTATTTAGTAGGTACAGACTGACACAATGAACTATTTAATGATCATTTAGGCAGCCCCTTAGTGAAATAGTGAAGATTTATATCACCTCCTCAAAGGCCGACAACGCATCTGTGGTTGCTCTGGTATTGCAGATGTCCATGGGCGTCTTTGATTCAAAACAAAACCCAACAAAACTTTAGTCTAATCGTTTGAATAAAGCTTATGTCTGATATTAATTTCGTCGCAATTAACAGAAATTCTGCGGTTTACGCAATTAATTTAATGTTATCAAAGAGATTCCGTATGTATTTAATAGTTCCTTTACACGTGTTAGTAGTACAGAATAATAAATCTTTGATCCGTAGTTTTGTGAAATAAAAGAGAAGGGGAAATACAACGGAGCTTATAGTTAATTCATGGGGAAATTCCATTACTTATTAGATAATCGATAAAAGACAAATCATAACGAAAACCCTCTTTATTACCTGTATCTTATAAGTGTATACTTTATCACTATATTCGAAATATAAAATACTAGCTGTTCGCAACTTCGTCCGCATGGAATAAAAAAAATATATTATGTTACTAGGGGATAATGTAACTTTCTAGTGGTGAAAGAATTTTTGAAATCGGTCCAGTAGTTCTTGAGTTATTAGATTAGTAAATCTTATACATACAAAAATACAAAGTTTTCCTCTTTATAATATTAGTTTAGACGTATTTCAAAATGTGTGTATGGTTTTTTGATTGTTTTTTTTTTATTTTGTGTATCGAGTAATATTGGTCATGTTCGGGATTCGATACTCGATGATTCTTCAACCGCATGTAATTTTAAACCCTAAATATTGAGAATCCCACACCAGTATGGCTTCATAACCAAAACTGTAGTTTTGCACTCAGAATTCCGACGAGATTACAAATAAAAGCCTAAACTGCAATGCGTAATTTGTTAGCTAGTAATTTAATATTGTATATACTATCTTTTTTATTTAAAAGCTAGCACAAGGCTTGCAGAATTGCATAATTTTTTTTCCAACAAAAGACACCGCTACGTATTGTTTTTCATACACTCAACAGTTGCTGAATGAGGATAATTATATTCTTTTGTTCAGTTTTAAATTATTAATTTTACTGACTTGTCATACGAGCATTGCAATAAAAGTAGGTACAGTCAAACCTGGATAAGCAAGAATCCTCTATAAAGCCTTGTTCGTACCAGGATAGTATTTTAGTCGCGTAGCAAGTAGCACTCTTTTGAACAAAGGATTTACTACTGTATGACTCGTTTTAGCGTAGACTGGGATAGTAATTTGTCCGAACAGCAACATAGTAGAGTAGATTAGTAAATCTTATGTTCGGATATTTGCTACTTGCTACTTGACTAAAATACTATCCTGGTGCGTGCGTACAAGGCTTAAGCGAGTCATTCTCCGGTCTCGACGACCTTCCTCCATAAGCGAGAAACTCGGATTAGAGAGAAGCCTCAGAGACAAATATCGCGGTCCCATAGACTGTCGCTTATCCAGGTTCGGCTGTATAATACACATCCAAGTAGATGAAATGACCAGTTAATTTGTATAAATCTTTGGAATTCTATAAAATAGTGCCTGATCGTATAGATATGGAATATCGTAATCGATAATAGGGCATGGACGTGAAATTGCATTGTAGCAAAAGTGCGGTTGTTTTACCTACTCGTATGTCTCGAGTTATATCTGAATATACTATTGACGAAGGAACGTTTTGATTTGATGTGCTGATAGCTCCTGATAGCGCTACACAACACAGATGTGTACTCTTGTCGGTGACTCGTATAGAACTGACGAATTCAACACTGTATTCATTCTTCAAGCGACTTCTACACAATGTGACTACTTTTACCACATAGACTCCTCTATAACATTATTTTTGTTCGTAGCTCAAAATGCGCCAGAGATCCTTGATGTGTCATCACCGAAGGGCGAGGTGGGGAAGCAGGTCAACCTCAGCTGCAGCGCGGCGCCGGAGAAGGCGGATATATTATGGCTCTACCAGGGCGAGCCCGTCAAGCTTGGCGACAGGTGACAGTTTTATGACTAGTCATTCATGGGACGTAGAAGTAGTCAATGGCAATATTCTTTGATAACGAGATTCTAGTGGTGAAATAATGTGTGTGTTAATAGTGATTAAAAAAAACTCATTGACTTGATAACCTCCTTCTGTTGGAAGTCGGTTAAAAACGAATTTACCTATTAGCCATCAAGTGCTCATTCTTTTGTGTCTAATCTATATTTATAGCCGTTTTATATTTAGTTTTTTAATTTGTTTACAGGATCAAAGTCAACACGGAAGAAAGGCAGCTACAAAAGAAAGACCTGGACGGTAATCCGCAAAAGTATAAAATGTCAAATTTGACAATAAACAACGCGACATCACAGGATGCTGGTAACTACACCTGCATCACGCAGCTGGGGGAGGCGAAGATCGAGAGGATCTTGCTACTCGATATGAGCTTCCCCGGAAAACTGGTTAAGAAGACCCCAGGACCCATCAAGCAGAATGGAACTGATCAGGCTAATGTTACGATGCAGTGTATTTTTGAAGGTAATTTTTTAATAAACATTTTTGAAGTCTAAGCATAAATATTATTGCGAAATAAAAATATTTTAATTGAAGTTTTACTACGAGGTATAAATTAACTATTTATTTTTTTATTACCAACAGTTTACAAACCGGGCGAAGTGAAATGGTGGAAAAGAGCGAAAGAAGACGAAGCGATAGAATTAGATTCGAGAACGGGCAAACAGCTGGATTTAAAACAAATCGAGAGCACATACATCCTTCATATAAAGAATCCAGAAGATAACGGCACGTATATCTGCGAAGTATGGGATCCTGTCACATCGAAGAACATCAGCGGAGAAATCGATGTGATGGTTTACGCCATCCCACTGGTAGTCATGGATACAGTCATTCCAATAAGTTCCTCACAACTATTCCTGAACTGGACAATCCGAGCTTACAACTCACCGATCAAAAGCTACAATCTAATGTACCGAAGGTTGCCATCAACTGACTTCAGTTTATACACTAGAGAAAAGATCGGAGTCAAAAACATTTCTTTTGTTATGGAAGGTTTAGAGAAATCATCATCATATCAACTCAAACTAGAAGTTACAACGATCTTCGGACAGAGCAAACCCCACGTTTACGACACGATAGTGAAAACCTTAGACAAGGATCCGATTTTTGTACCGAATATAACAATAAATGGTTTCTCAGCTACTTCGGTGACTATCGGATGGGCTCCCCCGCCTGAAAGTATAGCTGAATTGATACACTACTATATTCTAGAAGCTAGGAAGAACGATGAATCCCCGAGACGGGCGTATCATTCCAGAGACAGTAGAAATCTACCGTATATGTTTGATAATTTGGAACCTATTAGCACTTACATATTTCGGGTAAGAATTAGTTTTGTTTAATGTCATTTTCTTTTAATTTCGTACAGAAGATATAACGGTTTATAAAAGCGAATGAACGCTTATCATCTCTACGTCCTTCTCTGACTCTTTTGCACTCATTACCAGCTTCCTGTTACAGGTTCGTGCGTGTTCCGATTTCACAAAGCGCTGTGGCAACTGGTCCGAGGAGGTGAAGGCGATTACCTTAGGTGGCACACCGGGCAGGCCCAGTAACGTCACTATACACTGCTCTGGGGGGTATATGAACCTAACCTGGGATCCACCACTCAAACTGAACGCAGAAATAAAGGCATATAGTGTAAGGTGCCTTCTTGTTCCTTTAATGACTGTTCATATGTTCTAGTACTAGCAAACTTTTCTTAAACAGATGAACTTGAGCGGGATCGCTATATTTAGAGACCGCTTTGGGAGACTACAGAAGGAACCATGGGGACCCATGTACAGATCTAAGCCCAATCATACTAGGATCGCACGGTAAGCCATATATACATACTATTTACTTAACAAACCCGCACCGAGCCAGCGTTGTTGTTACCCCTCTATGAAAGAAATCTATAGAAATTATATAATTTCTATGGATATTAGATTTCCTTCTTTTTTATAATATTACTATAGAAAAAGTCTCCAACCTTTAAATATTATAATCTATACTAATATCAAAGAGGAAAGATTTGATGGCTTGCATCAAATAGGCTCCGCACTACTGAACAGAATTAGAGAATTCATTCACTGTTGTGAAGCTACACTATCCCTGAGAGATATAGGCTATTTTTTTTAATTGTTTGCTTTCGAAGTTGTCGGCAATATAATTATGTTTTTAGTTTCGACGATTTACCGCCAAATACGAATTACACGGTGCGGCTGAGCGCGGTGACGCGCACGCAGCGCCGCGGCGAGGAGGAGACGAAGCACTGCGCCACGCCCCCCGCGCCGCCGCACCCGCCGCGCATACGATGGCTTAAGGTATTATCTTAAAAAATCAACAGCTTTCATCTTACAATAATCTTATCTATACTAATATTATAAAGAGAGAAACTTTGTATTTTTGTATTTTTGTTTGTATTGAAATAACTCAAGCACTACTGGGCCGATTTCAAAAATTCTTTCACTCATAGGTAGCTATATTATCCCCGAGTAACATAGACTATATTATTCAAACCACGCGGACGAAGTCGCGCA
>QDHC01004024.1:794991-805642 GCA_013186455.1 Papilio dardanus tibullus
CAGGGAAAGGCAGCTGAGGGGTTTTGAAAGAAGTTAGGAATTTTTTACCTATTGTTATCCTTAAAACTTTGTAGGCGACCCTGTCAAAAAAAGTGCCAAAATATCCTTGTAGGACTATAATATATGCTATTTATCATTATAGTAAACTATCATACTGTGATGTAACGAAATAAAAGACAGGCGTAGGGTACGAAACATAAAATTCGACTGACACAAAATGGCATACAATAAGTAGGTAGAATTCGGACAGTTTATTTACAGTTACCTACACAACACATACGTTTTAAGATATTTGCATACGTCAAGCTATTGCCGGCGACTTCGATTGCGTGAAACTTTTCATGTCACCTTTTTGATTTTAATTTTAATTATAAAGAAGCTATGTCTCGGGTTACTAAACATAAATTAATTCGGTTAAGTAGTTTGTTTTTAGATAGATAATTCGCATTTATGATGTGAGTTATAAATTAAAAAAAAATATGAACTATAGTCGAATTCGACCAATGGCTCATTACTTCGTCCGCGTGGAATAAAAATATAGCCTATGTTACTGTAGGATAATGTAGCTTCCTAATGGTGAAAGAATTTCTTAAATCGGCCTAGTAGTTTTTAATTATATCAATACATACAAATATTTCCTGTATATAATATTAGTATTTATTTATAGCGTGTGAACGAAGCGTGGTGCAACATGGTGGGACGGCCAGTGGTGGTGCACTGCAGCGCGGGCGTGGGCCGCACGGGCACGCTGGTCGCGCTCGACTGCCTGCTGGAGCAGCTGCGGGCCGCGGGCCACGTCTCCGTCTTCAACACTGTCGCCGAGCTGAGGCGGCAGAGGAACTTCTTGGTGCAGTCATTGGTGAGTGACGTCAGAGTATAAGAAATATCTTTACATTTGAAAGTTAAATTTTTTATTTATATCATAAAGTGATAAATGAGCAAGCGGTAACCTGGATTCGCTGAAGTAGTGAAGGGACCGTTCTCATAAACATGCAATTGCCGATGCGTTGCCGACCCTTAAAAACTTTTGATATCCAAAAAACGAATTTTTGTGCATGGCAATATTAATTGACAGCGCTAAAGCCTATTTCGCACCAGGATAGTATTTAAGTCAAGTAGCAAGTATCCGAACAAAGGATTTACTAATATACCCTATAGAATGTTGCTGTAGTTCAGTTCCTAAATTACTTGATACTCAACTAAAATAATATCCTGGTGCGTACAAGGGTTAAGGTATCCTATCCTACGAGAAAATATTGACGCTGAGCAGCATATATTTGAAATGTTTAATGAATTTATATTAGATTTATTTACTAATATAATCACTAGATAAGAGAAGCTATAGTCGTTTTTTTTATTTATCAGATATTATGATTGGAATATAACATTTGTTATTTTTACAGAAACAATACGTATTCGTATACCGAGCACTGGTTGAATACGCGCACTACGGTGACACGGAGATACCCGCTTCCCGTCTCAAGGCCAGCATCGACCGCCTGCGCAACACGCCAGAGGGCGCCGATAAATGCCTCATGGAACATGAGTTTGAGGTACATTGCTCGCTCGCCATACATTACTTGTTATATGTTTAAATATATTCCATAGATGACACGCAATGTATCATGAAGTATCCAAAAAATCTAATGTTTCATAAAGAATATGTTCGATATACATTGCTCGCACGCAATATAGTACTTGCCATTATGTTTCATAGTTGTCACGCAATGAATTATGAATTGCCTAAAGAAATCGAAACGTAAGATAAAGAACACGTTCGAAGTACATTGCTCGTTCGCCCTATATTGCCTACCAGGATATTCTATAGTTGGCACGCCAACACATAAAATACTAATACGTTCGGAATGTGTCTTACAAACGTATTCGATGTACATTGCTTGTTCCCCCTACATTGTCTCCTATTCACCATAGTTGGCGCGCAATGTACACAAATGTTTTATTTCGTAGAAGATGATGAACAGCCCGGTAGCGGAGGCTATCAAGTCGTGTTCAGCGGGCACCGGGGAGGAGCTGCGCGTGCGCAACCGCAGCCCCGACTGCCTGCCGTACGACCGCAACCGAGTTATTCTAGCGCCGATACCCGGCAGGGACTTCTCTACTTACATCAACGCGTCGTTTATTGAAGGTATGCACGATAATATGACACCTATACCCGATGACGTCATAGTTACGACAATGCTTTCTATGTTAAGTGTTGAAATATTGCTATACTCAGGCGTTAAGGTTACATAACTTACTTAGGTCTCCGCTTCATTAGACTGACTTCGTGATAAAATAAGGACTTAGCCGAAGCAAAACCTCTTTTTATCGCGAACTCGGTTTAATTAAGCCGATGCATTAGTGTAGATTTGTGTATATTTTATATTATAATGTGAGAAACAACTAAACGGCGACCTGGATTCGCCGGAATGGCGAAGCAACCGGTACCCTATATTCATCTGGAATTACACTAAATCTACACTAAGTGACTAATAAAGAATTGCGAGTGCATTTTTGATTATATTGAAATAATGAAGATAGTCCATACTAGTCTGGAATAAGGTTTATCTATATTAAATGTTTTCTTTCTAGCATATGACAATTCGGAAGGATTCATAATAACGCAGGACCCGATGCCGAACACTATAATGGACTTTTGGAGGATGGTGTCCGAACATAATGTCGCCACTATTGTCATGCTAAGTGAGGTAAGAGTAACCTAAACTAGGAGGAGCCTAGTACGAAAAAATACGAGAAATTAATGTCGATAAAATTTTAATGAGATTTGTTAGTGTTTTCTACGTTCTGTAGGGGCGTTTGTGCTGAAAAATCATATAGAATTTTTTTCGACTACATTAAATTCTTGCAATTTTTATACTAAGCCCTTTATTTTGAAGCTAAGGTCTAAATCCGACTATACAAGTTCAGCTTTAACTGAACAGTCGAACTGTACATTTAACAAGTCATACACACGTCAGTTTAAACACAGTGGAACTGTGCAGTTAGAACTAAAGCATTGAACGCACTAGGATAGTATTTTAGTCGAGTAGCAAGTATCCGAACAAAGGAATTACTAATCTATTCTACTAAAATGTTGTTGTTCGGTCACGTTTAGTTATTAAATTACTACCCTAGTGCGTAGGTTTAGGCTTAAACAACTCCGTACCGTAGTAAATCCTTTGTTCGGATAAATGCTACTTGCTACTCGACTAAAATACTATCCTCGTGCGAACATGGTTTAAGCGTCTGTAGCCGACTCAGTTTTAACTGTATAGTTCGACTGCGCAGTTAAATCTTCGCCTCAGCTTAATATTATATAAAAATGTTTGTTTTTAGCTGGGCGAAGGTAAATGCCCACGTTACTGGGACGACGGCACCGCGCAGTACGAGCACCTCTCCGTGGAGTACGAGGAGAGCGAGTCTTGTCCTTATTACACCAGGCGACAGTTTAGAGTCACCAATAATAAGGTACTTTATAATAAATTTGTATATTTAAGACTAATTTAGTACTTAGGTATCTAATTTTAGATTGTTACCGTCATATATGGGAGAAGGTTGTAAAGATGCATAGATTGTATGAATGTAGAAGAAGCGAGAGAGGTGTGTCAGGATCGTGCCATCTGGAGGTCCGTTGTCTCTGCCTACCTGCATTTTGATTGTATTGTATGACTAAATATAATTTTAAGAAACAGTTCAGAATTTTATGAGAAAAAAATCAACGGATAAAAAACAAACTTTTTTAGTTTGAGGTGCTATAATGAGAGCTAAATGTTAATAAGTTTGTTGAAATGTTTGTTAATATTTTAATCTTGCTTTGAATATACAATCTGGCATATATTTCTTCACAAGATTTTTATCAATATCTATCATTTACTATCATCCATCATTATCATCAACACTTGTTTTCAGAGCGGTGAATGGAGCGAGGTACGCCAGCTCCAGTACCAGGGGTGGCCGACAGCGGCGGGGCACGTGCCCGAGGTGACGCGCGGGCTGGCCGAGCTGGCCGAGCTGGCCGCGCCGCTCGCCCCGCCGGACACCGCGCGCCGGCCCCTGCTAGTGCACTGCCAGTGAGTTATACTACTCATAGTTATAAGAATATAAGAGATTTAGGTAATCCCAAAGATGAGGAAAATTGTAGACATTCGAGCGGAAATGAGAGAATCCACTGCTTATAAAATCTGAGGGCGTGGCAAGACGTGACAAGTGACAAATTGCAGTTTGATTTTTAGACTTTAACCCTACGGCTACATTAGACCGAGTTCGCGCAAAATACGGATTTTTTTGCTTCGACGTAAGGTCGTTTTTGCGTCACATCTGTCCAATGAAGCCGTAGGGTTATAGGTATATTTGGTACTCCTACAATGCATCTTTTGTAGTGTACGTACAAACACAACTACTAGAATGTGTTTTGCATAAGTGTACACATCTATGATTTTTTTCTACACTTCGCCTTATAGACTTCACTTCTGCTTCATTAGACCGAGTTCGCGCAAAAAACGGAGATTTTGCTTCGGCGTAAGCCGTTTTTGCGTAACATCGATACTGAAGCCTTAGGGAAACTGTAGTCTTTATGGGCGGAGTTTACGTGTCTTGTGGGCGGGGCTTATAATAATTAATTTTGTTTTAGCCTGGGAACGGAGAGATCTTCCCTATTCGTGGCGCTATGCATCCTGATCTGGCAGCTGCGTGTCGAGCGGCGTGTTGACGTGAACTGCGTCGCGCGCAAGGTGCGCTCGCAGCGGGCTCGCACCATAGACACATTTGTAAGTACCATAGATTATACTGGAAGGTAAACTTTGTCTATAACAGTGATTGAAACCAACGCTGGTTTGCAATTCTCTCTCTAATTGGTCCATCATATTTGAAAATCTCTCTCTAAAAAATTTTTCTCGGTCTAGCGCATATCTCATCGGATTGCAATTGAATAAATGTAAATCTAATCTACAACTCATACGAGTACAGTTTAGTGTAGATAGATAATTATCCAGGTAGTAAGCCAGTGGATGAATAGCTGGACTGGAATAACGTAAACTGGCAATAGACTTATTTATTGACAAAGATACAGAGCGAGATAGAATAATGATTTAATTAAGGATGTAAGTCAATTGGCTTTTAAACCAAATCAAATTTGAACGCTTTTTATTCCTCCCAAACATAGGCGTGCTTGGGAGGAATAAAAAATGTAACAATTGTTAATAATAGATGAATTTTTGATTAATTAAAAACGTCTAATATCTAGCATTATTAACATAATATCTTTGTTGCAGTTACAATACGAATTTTTACACCGTGCCATATTGAATTACGCGGAGTTGCATAATCTACTAGAAGACAGCTAAGCTCATTAGACAAGCAAATGTCACACTTAAAGTCTAAGGAATAAGATCGAGAGTAGCTTGGAATAATGTTCCCTAAGTATAGCGATGTTGAAAGTACCATTTTTTATCTGTGCTCAAAAACAGTTGTATTAGAATGATGTGCTTTTTTTGTATTATTATGAAATTAATGATTATTTTCTTGTATTTGTACAATTTATAAATCTAATCACAATTCTTATTACGCATGTGAATTTACAAAAAATGACATTTTCAGATTGATCATAGATATTTTGTATATTATAAAAATATTTTTCATCATGAAAAAATTCATTGAAAATCAGACTCGAATATTTTGTTTCAAGGTGCGAACTTGCTATTGATATTTGATAATTATCTAATTTAATGACATTTCCATTTCATTGACATCAGTTCCGTCAACGCCATTGACGTCTGTCAACTGTCTGACATTTTTTTTTTTCATTATTTACTCAATACATTTGGTTGTATAGCGCATATTTAGATCGATAAAGTCTATGTTATTTTAGTGAGTTCGAACCGCCCTTAGATATAGTATGAAACATATAACCCGCCAACATATTTCCTATGTAGCTTGACCGCTTAGTAGATACAAGAAAACTTCATTTTCTCAGATTGTAGTTTAAGTATAATATTCCAGGGCATTTGCTGTACATATCTATGACGTCATCACCATTACAGTTTTTTTTTCTTAATATCGATTCTTCAGTTCGAATTTCGAAGCATTTTTTGAATTTCGAACGTCTTTCGAATTTCGAAGCTTTTTTTGAATTTCGAACGTCTTTCGAATTTCGAATCGATTTTTGAAGTACCATAGATCTGTGTATTTTTTTTATTTTTTAAGGTGCACAATGTACAATTTGTAATTCTCGTGTCATGTTTTTTTTTATTACATGCCGAGTTCCTTTAGTTAACCCAGTTGTATGTATGTATAGGTTGTCTGTTATGTTTTGTAAAATTATCATAATATATTTTTTTTTAATTTACTATATTGGTATAGGTACCAAATTAAAATCGTGTCCAAAGATGTATGTATGAGTGTGAGAGTGTGTGTATGGAATGAAAATATCGTGGAAATTTATACAAATCAAAATAATATTTTATGTATTTATTGTTTTGTAATGGCTGATGCAATCGTATGAGCAATTTAAGTTATTTATTATGATTTATTGATATCTGTATTGTGGTTTAAAAAACCCACCCGAATATAATGTTTTTGATACAATTTAAGGCCAAAAAATGTAACAAAATTACCCCAAAATTTGCACAAAAAAAGGTGCGTGCATACTGTATTTTGGATTTAAATCTGCGAAATTAAATTATCAAAAATAATGTAAATATTATTAAAAAAGTGACATTTTATTTGCGAATACGTGTGCACAGCCCTTTTGAAAGTTTTTCGATGTATTTACTATTATTTAGATATTATGTTTACTACATATATCTAGTATAGAATAACTGACATTTTTACCTAGGCTAGGATATGTACATTTAGATTTTGTATGCATTAAATAATACGATTTAATGTTAGTCGATTGTATGATGGATTTGTATGAGTTTCTCGTGAGTTTCGACTGCAGATATACAAGTTTTAAAACATCGTCGTCCCTTTCATTTGTCTACAAGAAACGAGATAGATATATGTTTTTGTAGATGTTTCTGTAGTGGAAACTCATGAATTCGAGTTGCAACGGAATAGAGTGATGTGATGGTCTTGCATTCACCGCAATTTGAGGCTTTTTGTTTAGTTTTTATTCGACCACCCTTCTTATTATAAGTAAAAAAAAACATTTATGTTTTACAGCTAGTTATAAAAATGAATAATGCATTTCTTTGTTTTGTCGGTTTGCAGATCTCTGTTTGTGTTCATTTATGATATAAATTATATTTATGTTAGACTGATGTATTTGGCAGTTATTTTTTTTATCGCATAGTTAAAGCATCTGAGCCATTCTTAGTATATTTTATTATCTATCACGGAAAAAAAGTCCATTTGGATCGATTGTAAATTACATTTTATTTGTGCGATTTAGGCTCTTCGTACACAAAACTGTGCAAATCTCCATTTTTAATATTTAAACGGTTTTATCAATACATTGGTCATATCGTCGTCATGGATCTCTGTAGCCTTGTTCGCATCAGGATAGTAGTATCCGAACAAAGTTTTTACTAATCTACGCTACTAAAATTATGTTCTTCAGACACGTTTACTCACTAAATTACTTGCTAAAATACTATCCTGGTGCGTTTAAGGTTTTTTATAGACTAAAAATGCTAATTTGCATAGAAAATTTGCATATGTAAAACCAGTAAAGTATTTAGGTGTGTGCAAGACTCGACTTCCGACTGACGTATGAATAATTAGCTTTTATAATCGAAATAAGGCTTTAGGAATGTTGCGAAGTTTTTTTTTATATAAATGAAAAATTAGTTTGTAAGTTAGGTTAATAAAATAGGCAGCGATGAACGAAAAGATTTAATTTTAATGTCACGGTTAAAACTTCCATAATTAGCAAATAGTTCTTTTTTATACATTTTGTTATTTTTATGTTATAGAGTGAGACGGAAGTGCGTAGAATGAAATAGAAGTAGTCTGCCATTGTTTTTAATCCTGACATTGCTATTATGGAAGTTTTGTACGTATGATCGGATTCAATGGAAATAGGATATTATAATTCATCTATAGTTTTCTATTATGTATAACCTTAAAGAGCTGAAATCATAAACAATATAAAAAAGACAACAAATCACTGAAACTATCAAAAAAATATATAATTGAAGTTCAGGGCCCCGTAAGGGCAGCTAGCGCCTTTGTGTAAAAAATTTGCCCCCATTAATCATTTTTAATTATCTTTTTTTTTTTGATGGTAAAGAAAAGAATTGAAGTTTTTTTTTGTTTTTTTTTATGTTTTGGGCTCTTGGTTTTGGCGCCCGTGTGCATATTTAGCATATATTTGGTAGCGGGTGCCCTTATGACATTGCCAACCAATGACATTTCTCATTTCCATTGAAAATGACTATATCACGTGACATTTTGGTATTATAAAATTTACTAGCATTTTTATATAAAAAAATCTTGTCCTGTGAATTCGTGGGCGTCGCTTGATTTGTACTGATTTATTATTAAGTATATATAAATAAATATTTAGTTTATTATCAAGTTACGCTCCGTTTATAATAAGTTAATGTAAGTTGCCAAAGTTTAGTATATTGGCTCTATGTTGCTAACTTCATTTCATATATAAGGGGCCGTCTAATGATCACGTCGTGTTCAATAGGGGGAAGAGTTCCGAAAAGAACCATGGGAAAGGGGCATTGAATTTTCATGCCATAGAACAGTCAGTCATTAATCAAACGATAAAAGTGTTCAGCAATACACACGCATTTTTTGCATAATTAAAACTTAAGCATCAAGAAGTCGGTTAATAAGGTAGCCTCTTATTAGCCAAAGTGCTTTTCGATTGGCGATATCGTCGATGGAATAGACAGAAATGTATGAAACTGACAATGACATTCGATAAATGATGAGATTGTAACGTGTGACATCATTCAGTTTCATACATTTTTGTCGTTCGCTATAGAATCTCTTACTAGCGAATGTACTTCGGATAACCCATCAGGGAGACAGCTTACCAGTTGGCATTTTTTTTTTAATCTCTTTATATTTTATTATATTTTTCTAATACGTTGGATCCACGTCGCCGCCAACGGATCGGCTTGACTCGGGTTGCCGGACTACATATCGTACTATCACATGACAACGCATTTCGCTTTTCGAGTAATTACTAAACGTGACAATATACCGTAAAGACTTGCACGCACTAGGATAGTATTTTAGTCGAGTAGCAAATAGTAACAATCCGAACAAAGGATTTCCTAATCTACTCTACTAAAATGTTGCTGTTCGGACACATTTAGTTACAAAATTACTATCCTAGTGCGTAGGTTTAGGCTTAAAGGAATCCGAACAGTAGTAAATCCTTTGTTCGGATAAATCCTACTTGCTACTCGACTAATATACTATCCTGTTGCGAACAACGCTTATCTGCCGTTTTAATTTATCAAGGATAGAGTTCAAAAAGTTCTAAAAAAACTTCGTGTAATCAATAGACGGTCCCTAAATCATTCTGTCATTTCGTTCCTCGCTGTGACATGGCCCCGATGGGTTGCATATTTCGTACATGAGATCGTTGCTTTTGTGTAGTCAAATGCTAACTGCTTATTTGACTATTGTTTTAGAATTGTAGGAACAGAGACATTAAACTACAAGGAAAATAATTAGACTGCTTTATTGAGAAGTATAGCTTAAGCATCTTTATTTATTTATTAACTAGCTGCTGTGCGCGACTTCGTCCGCGTGGAATTAAGTAACTTAGCCTATGTTACTCGGAGATAATGTAGCTTTCTAATGGTGAAATAATTTTTGAAATCAACCCAGTAGTTCTTGAGTTTCTCTCTTTGTAATATTAGTATAGATTTAGTTTTTTTTTTTAACGTTCTAAACCTCTATAGAGATTAACTGGTTATTTGAGTGAACCAAATAAAATTGACCGTTTAAAAATGAGTTTTTTTTTTCATTAATGTGTTTTAATAAGCTACATAAAGTAGAAGTACAATTTTAATAGTAAAATTTCTAAATTATTTTTTTATTAAAAATGGTTTAAAATAGACTTATGTTATTATCTACTCTTTTTATAAAATTGCTTCAAGCAGGAGTACGAGCGTGATAGCTGTTTACGTTATGAATAGGTGCAAGCAGGATAGTTGTACTTCTCAATAAAGCGCTGTTCGGTGATCGATTTGGTATGCTAAAGCGCTTTTTCGCTTTGTAAATATAATAATAAGTGTACTCCGCGCAAATGAACGGTGTGATTGTATTGGAAAGTTTTTCTACGTAACAGTGGGTTCTCACTGTGACAGTTGTATATTGCCATCTCTTTCATTCTCTTTGAATAAGACAGAGATAGCAATACAGGTGTAACGCCAGTGGAACTCCACGGTCATTAGCTGCTGTATAACTGAGTATTGGTTGTATTTCTAATTTTATTTTTGTAAATAGATAATGCAGGTCATGTAATACAATATTTTTGAAAATATACCAATATTTAGAAAACAAATTGTTGTATTATTTGATAGAGAAAACCTTAATCTTAAAGCCCTCTGTCCAGGCTACACGAATTTGTGAGTTTCATCTTTATGGGGCTTAATACTAATTGCGTAAATCGCTTTGAGACTAAAGTCGCAGATTTTGGTACCTTTGCACCTGTGCACTACTTTAAAAGTGGCTCAATATT
>QDHC01004024.1:822577-833053 GCA_013186455.1 Papilio dardanus tibullus
CAGTAATACATGTCTATTACACAAATATATTTTTTTAAAACGTGAAACAAAAATCGTGCATTTAAGGGTTAAATACTTAGTTTTTTTAATTCCTCGCGGACGAAGTAGTGGGCTATGATTGATATTATAAGAATTGACAACTGAAACTCTACCAGATGTATAGTTATATGAGAGTACGGCTTTTATGTAATTTCCCGTCTATTATTATAATTGTTAAATGTCTCGGAAAATGGAAATTACTCTCATATATATCAGCTAAAATAGATACTAAAATAATAAAATAAGTGAACAATAATTTAAATTGCTTATTGTTTTTAGCATATAAATATGTAACATATTTGAGTGAAATTTTGAATTAAATTGATGTAACAAATTAGGTGGAACTTTATTATTTTTGGTGGCGCAGCGATATTTTTTTGGCGATAGCTTTTCTATTTTGATTAGCAGACTACAAATATTTTGGTGGTAGTTTTTTTTAAATAAAATGTGGATCGAATTTTGGTGATCGTTTACTTTTTTGCTGATAAAAAATATTTATTTTTGATATGAAATTTATCATTTTTGGTTATCGATTAACTACAAGCCATCACAAAACAATAATATTTTAATATGTAATGCTTCGAAACTTCGTAGACTAATTTGCTTTGACGATAAACGTAAATTAATTAATAAGCAATATCAGTTTACTGTTAAAGTTCATCGACAGAAAGCTTTTCAAATCGCCAAAAGCTATTTCTAACTTCCCAGTTAACAGCATCTCACTCAGAGTTGAAGTATAACAATTAAGTTAGAAGCCGATATTCGACAGATTTGCTTTATTAAATAATAAATAAGTTAATTGTGGTATATAATTATATTGTGGGTATGCGCATATAATGCTACCGTCAATTACGAATAATAAATCAGTCCAATACCAACCGCCGTTTGATTCACACACACTTCCCAGACATCACATAAAGATCTTAAATTAATATTTTAAAGTTATACTTATCACTTTTGAATTATCCAAGAACTGGCCCATTAACAACTAATTATCAATTTCGCGTTATGTTAAAATTCACTACGAGCTACGAAAATAGGGCTACGAGCGGACATTTTTTTTATATGAGTTACGAGTGAAATATCGATGCGGAACGTGTTGCTAGCTACCGGGGACCAGTTTCCGTTAACTAATTATCAATTACGCGTTATTTAAAAAAATCAGGCTACGAGCTACGAAAATAGGGCTACGAGCGGCAAGCTTTTTGATATGAGTTACGAGTGAAATATCGATGCGGAACGTGTTACTAGCTACCGGAGACCAGTTTCCGTTAACTAATTATCAATTACGCGTTATGTCAAAAATCGGGCTACGAGCTACGAAAATGGGGCTACGAGCGGCAAATTTTTCGATATGACCTACGAGCGAAATACTGATGTGGAGCTTGTTACTAGCTGTAGACCAATATAGGCTCTTAAAGGGTATTGCTACGGAACGGCTACGCGACCTCTACAGGCGTATTCGTTTTCTTATAATTAAACCTTTAGTCTGAGGCGTAAATTAAAAAACATACTTACGGTCATAGGTTGATGATTTACACAGGTCACTTAACAACACATAAGTCTATAGAGGCAATGATGTGTTAATGTATCTTCCATCATAAAGAGAGAAACTATGTATATTTGATTTTTTGTATGTATTGAAATAACTCAAAAACTACTGGTCAAAAATTCTTTCACCATTAGAAAGCTACATTATCCCCGAGTAACATAGCCTATGTTATTTAATCCCACGCAGACGAAGTCGCAAGCAACAGGTAGTTTTAAATATAAAGGACGAAAGGGTTTTGTAATAAAATAACAAAATCAATATGCTCAGGAGGTAACTATCTTTATTTTTAAAATTAAAACCACCAATAAATATACATTTAAAACATTAATTATTATTATCGATAGATTAATTGTATAATTATTACAATTGCGATATTCCGCACGAATTCCAAACACGTACAATAACTACGAGGTTATAATGCCACGCATTACAATTTTATTATTGTCATTTTATTAATTATTGTCATTTACCAAACTGCTGGCATTTATACATCAAAAATGACAAGCGCGTTTTATTGTCATATTATGTGAAGTTATTATTAGATTAGTTAATTTTAAAAATTATGTTATTCAACAATTGATATCGTTATAGATATGGTTATTTCTACTGATATAACTCCAAGATATGTAAGAGATAAAATATATATTTATCCAATATAATATAGATTTTTAATTATAATTGATTTAAAACAATTGACGCTAGTTCGCGCAATCGACCAGCCAGATAGCTTACTTGACAGTAAAATAATTTACAAAACTACATAATATCGGTAGAAAATTATATAAATAAATTATGTATACGTTTATATACCGTATTGTGACGATAGAAGTTTTAAAATGGAGTTTTATTGACTTGCTTAAAGCCGTTATACATGTGTTATATAATTTTAAAGCCAAATTTTATAGTCTGTGAGGTTATGCCGACGGCACACGTCGATACTTATAAGATAGACGTTTAGATACAGTTATATACCTAATACATAAATAGTTAACAACTCCGTAAATACAGCCTTCAACCGGCGTTAGCGACCGCTCCCATCGAGGCATCCGGAAAGTCTGCGTTGACTTTATAACATTATGACAATCCGCCATTTTGAATTGTCATATAATTATGATATTTTATCTATGTACTCCAGGTGCCTCACCATCCCGACCGCTACCTTTAAACCTAAGTCCAATATTGAATACATTGACATATCTATACAATTATGTATTAAACAATGGAATTATGTAAACATACTTAAAGCATTTTATTCGCAAAGATAATGTCGGTTTGTTACAATTGTAGCCGTCCTGAGGGCTTTTGTTGCGTACACTTAGCTTACTAATCACAACAATTATTTTTGCATTCTGTTTAACATCACTACGAGATTATTATTATTATAATGTTAAAGTAACTTATTAAATGCGTTAATGTAGTATAAAAATAAGAGATCAGATTTTCTTAATTAACATAAAAATAAAAACAAGATTATTTTTATTAAGTTTTCTTATATTTAAAATATTACTAACAAATCGAATCTACGTAATAAATATTGATGTAAAATTAAGAAATATTGAATACTGTAAATGTTTATTATTGTCGTGTATTGTGAATCTATTTGTAAAATTACGTTTTTCACGAAGCAGGATTATGTATTTTTATTCAATTTTTTCAACGTAAGAGTACTTAAAATACGATAAAGAGCAAAAAGCTCAAGATATTTTGTTAAAATTCATATTTTTTTTCTCATAAAATTCTACTCGATTGAATTAAAAGACGTATAACAATAAAGATTACGCTCACTAGACATCGATTTATAAACACTACGTCAATACAAGATTATTCAAATTCAAATATAATTTATTGTCCAATTCGTTAACGTCATAGAAATTGACGGTAAATTGATAATATTGTCAAGTTTTAATTTTATTGTCCTCTTCGGAAGATCCACACTAAGATTACTCGTCCGCGGCCTAACGCCTTGGATCACGAACAATTTTGATTCTAAACCTTAAATCTATACAAAATACAATGCGATTATTTTATAAAGGGATTAAAAATATCGCATATCTGGAGAAAACCTCAGCTAGGTTATGTAAATATAAAAAATATTGTCAACGCTCAGAAGCTCGCAAGGATTAAAGAGGATCGTTTACGAAGCGAAAGCTTTAATAAGGATATGCTTCCGATATGGCCATGTAATACTGATAAGAATTAAAGCCTGCAGAGTTGTACATTTATGAGGATGTCCCTCGGAATCTTCTAGAAGTGTCTAGAACGTAGTCGTTTCGGTGAACGAGAAGGGCAGAGTTCAGTAGACGTAGGGGATGTACTCGGGGGTGGGATAGTCGAAGTAAGGGTGGTAGAAGGTGCGGCGGACCGGGGGCAGCATCACGTCCGAGTAGCGGGAGAACTGCGACACCTGGCGACTGCCCATCGGAGGTTTCCTGGAATAAATATAATCATTAAACAAAGAATTAGCTCGCATGCACAACGCTTTTTCAACGCGCGCTAAAAAAGCGTTGAGATAGAATAAATGCATTGAACAAATGCAAGGAGAAATTTTCATGTCTTTGTTCAAACGGAGGTGCTTTTAAATCCCACATTGTTGTATTTTGAGTGCTGGGTGAACGAAACAAGGTTGATTTTGCAATGTTCGTAATGATGAGAGCGTTAAAAAGCGTCCCTATAAATGTAGGCTTACGCTGGGGCTCTGATGATATTTTCAAATAATCCATTTAGATTGAAGGATAGTCTAGTGGACCAGACATATCATACTAATATTATAAAGAGAGAAACTTTGTATTTTTGTATGTATTGAAAAAACTCAATATGTATTGGGGGAATTTCAAAAATTCTTACACCGTTAGAAAGCTACATTATTCCCGAGTAACATAGGCTATAGTTTTTAATTTCACTCGGACCAAGTCGCGTACAACAGCTAGTAATATAATAAATTCGTAAGTTTGGATTGCTGTTTTTTACTACGTAACTTCAGAATAGCTTTACACGGAATCCTTATTGCAAGAATAGAGTTTTGTTCCCGCCTTTATCTTACTTGGAATGACGGCCGTTCTCATCCGTGGCGTATTCCTGCAGAGGCTGCAGTCCCCGGGGCTCGGACTCGCCGTAGTTACCGTACACGTAGTCATCGTTTCTATCAATAAAACAAATCATGAACACCCTAATTAAAACAGAATTCGAGGAATGGAGAAACATGGATGCTACTATTATAAACGAATTACGCAGTTGTCCAGTTTAGACGACTCCATTCCAAAATATCTACATACTTAGGTGTTTTGTCCGTATGACCGTTGGTTCCTATGAACACATTCATACTTCACATTAAAAATAAATATCTCAGGCATATTTAATAAATCTTCACAACACATTAACTACAATACAAGAAGAAAGCATTCACGCATACTAGAAGTAATCAACTTTTCTTTAGTGTTCAAAGTTTCTCGTTCTATTCCCGTCTCCCGTCTCGTCTATTACTACTCGTAGTTCATAAATGTACATTTCGCGTACTATCAATCGATCATATGGCGAATAATTCAATTTGTTATTCGCGCAAGTTGCCTGAAACTTTCTCAATAGTAAATAATTGATGGAAAAATAAACTCAGAAATAATGTTGCTTCTCGCATATTAGTAAATTACATTTTATTTTATTTTTATTGCTGTAAATGCTTATTATATTGTAGTAAGATTTGATTTTTCTTTCGATGCTATTCACAATTTGTTAGTTTGTAATTTATTTAACGCACGAATATTTATTAGAATAATTTATTTAAAGGGAAACATTGTTCTATTTTCTCTGACCTCAATGCCGTTTATAAATAGATTTTTCATATAAATTAAGTGAGCCGTCTGGATCCCAGGCACGCCTCGAGATTTATAATTTTTGGAATATAATTTTATAGTATTTCGTGACTTTCATTTTTATTATTTGAAGTCCTTTGTCGTCCGCAAAAATTTAGCTAATTGTAGGGCAATCTGATTAAAAACTATTTAATATAATAATTACCCGCGGCCCGAAGTGAGGTCCTTGATCTCTTGCTTTTGTTCAGTTTCGTATTTCCTCTGCAGCTCCCGGACGTGCTCCTGTCTGATCAGTTTCTTCAGCGCCTCAAATCTACAAGAAATATACTCTAAATTCACTCCAAACTCACTCCAAATAAGTTCATGAAATCGTCATGCTATAGGCATAAACGGACATAGATGGACGGACATGGTACAGATTTTGTTTTGAATTCGAGTCGTATTTTGTTAGTTAGGCTTAGTTTTTTTTTGTTAATTATGTTTATTACCGGTCCCGTTGCGGGGGAACCATGAAAGAAGGCTGTCCGCGTGGTCGGGAGGGGCCGGGGTAGCGCAGGATCTTGCCCGAGGAGTGGGGCACGTTCAACATTCCGAACATCTGTAACAAAACGGTACTTTGACGAGTTCTTTTTCATCCATAAAACAAATATACGACCTAACTTGATGAGTGCAGATGTGATCTTGGAACTGTATAACTTAGGTAGTACTTAATAATTGTTTTTTTACCTCATCGTAATCCGGTGTGCGTACAACATTCGGCGGGGCTTTGGTGACCACGCGGCCGTAGGCCTCGCGCGGCATCGCCTGGTACTGGTATCGGAACCTATGACAAAAGTAATATTCTCAAAGATCCTTAGTTCCTTTTATCCTTATCCACTAAACTCTGAATACTTCTGGATATTCTTGTTGTATATTCTAGTCTATTCTTTGGAAGTACACTAAAACTTTTACACTTTTTTCTTTTTGTTTGTCCGCCAAACCTTCTATGGGTTTGCATATATTTTTTTTACTTTTGCTTACTAAAGCATGGTTTTAATTTACACTTTTTATTCACACATTGCCTTTTACGCGATTCTACAGGCGCGTAGGTTGACAAAAATTCCATATATCTATAAAATATTGGAACAACAGGCAAGTAAAAGAAGTAATAAAGTTCAAAGTATAAAAATACAATAACAATGTGCTGTTCTAACTTTGTACATGTTAGAGAAATGAATTCTTTTACGAAGGACTCTGATTTTAATACTCTTTGCTTTACAAACAATGCGACCATTGTTAGGGTCGTGGTATTCACGCCTACAACGCTTCGCCTACAGCCGTGGGCCGTGGGCCGTGGGCAGTGGGCCGTGGGTCGTGCGCAGTGGGCAAAATGTACACCGTACAAATGGAATCTTTTAACGAAATACGACAAAATGAACGTTGATTTTTGAAATGTAACAAATGAATACTTAGCGAAATGAAATAACTCGATGGCCGAATGTTAAAGGGAAATTAAGACATTTTGAAAGCGAGTTGTTTTTCCGTTTAGAAAGATTAGTAATTGAGATTACAAAAATGTTGAATCCCTATCCTTATCCTTATCCTTATCCTTACATAGTATAAAACAATAACGCTTTTTTATGTTTGTCCCTATATATGCTTGAATCTTTAAAACTACGTAACAGATTTTGATGCGGTTTTTTTAATAGATAGTATGATTCATAAGAAAGGTTTATATGTATAACTAGCGACCCGCCCGGGCTTCACACGGGTGTAATTATTATCATTATGTTATATACAACGTTCACAGTTTTTCTGTAGTGTATTTAGTATCAGCATTGCACCCGTACGTAGCCGGTGCGGGTTGCTAGTCTTCTATATAATTTAACAAAATTTAATGTAGCGTACGTAATGATTATTAAAAAATTAATCGCTTTGTTTCCCGCCGATATTACAACAAAACGTAACCCCTACCATTGTACTATTACATCAACTCGACTCGAACTTGACTCACCTGGGTGCGGCTCTGGGCATGGCGGTGTAGACTGGCCACTCGTTGTACATAAGAGGATCTCTATAGGTGCTCACTTCGTTCATTATTTCCGGCGCCCGCGCTTGTCTCTTTGAAAACCTGAGTAAAGACAAAAGAGCATTACATTGCAAGTAATTAATCATTAAAAGCACTCGTTACCGACGTGTATGGATGTAGAAGCGAGAGAGATGTATCAGGAGCCAAATGGAGGTCCATTGTCTCTGCCGGACCCTATAGGTTACGGGCGTGAGGTTTGTTGTCGTTGTTACAAGGCAATTAGAAGTGTGGAATAATTACGCGTTTTCCCAAGTTCTAAAAATTAATTAGTTACTAATTACAGTTAAATTTTGAAGTTCATTTATTAATAGTGTTAAAACATTTTCAAGTTGCAATGGAAGTGTTCAATTTGTCGATATTGTTCGATCGTTTAACGTAATAAAGCGGTTTAAGCTTGACGAGGCCATTATGCAAATGATGTTTATTTTACAGCGATGATGCAAAGTGTGTGTTCCGCTTTTTCTGGTAATCAGTATACTTGTTTCAATTAATAAAAGCATATAGATAAGTTTTAATTAAAGATTATTCTTTCTAATTTATTCCTTTAAATATTTTTTACCTACATACTTTTTAAAGAGGTTGAAATAGAAGAAGAAGTACCAGGAGTTCATAAAATACAAACAGGTATAGTTTATTATTTTTTTAATATAATTAATTTAATCAGTAGCCTTGGGCAGGAGTTGAAACTTTAAACATTAAGCTTTTTGTAAAAGCTTTACATAGAGTAAAAGAAAAATGAATAAAAACGTTCTTTTTTAGTAATGGGCTCAACACAATACCTATTATGTCCGCCTGTCACCAGCGATAAGACTTAATGACAGCCTACTTAATAACTTTATGAAAGCTGACAAATAATAATTGAAGAAAGACATCAAGTAACGAAGGAAAAAGTCGACAAGTTATTTGCTATTTTTCATCTAAGTATGCAACTTTAGCTTTTTATGTCGCCCTTATTTAATTCCTTAATTACGTGATGGAAGCATCTAAAGAAATACAAAAAAGCTCAAAGCTAAACTAAAAAATAATGTCGGCTTCTCGTCTGCGCTTTCTCTGGGGTCGCGGATGTCAATGGGCGTGGAATCAACTAATATTAGGCGATTTTCGGCTCGTTTCCCCTCCTATTTAAAACCTAATAGCTGATAAACAATAAGTAGAAAAAACGTTATTTTCCTGCCAATTACAGACGAGTAAAAGAAGTTAATAAGCAAAGAACAAAAGCACATTATTATTATGATAATGTAGAAAGCAGATAATGATGTTTACTTCACTTGAAACCTTAATTACCTCCACATAGCCTTCAGTTGATCGCAAGTCGGCTCATCGGGCTTGGTCTCCCGGTCGCGTGCGCGAGGACGCTGAGAGAGCACGGCGTCCTGGTCGATCCGCTGCGCCAGCACGCCGCCCAGCAGCGCCGCCACGCACCAAGTGCGCAACACCGACCACATCCTGACAACACATTAGAATAAGTGAATATAAAACATACATTGGAACCTGGATAAAGCCTTGTTCGCATTAGGATAGTATTTTAGTCGAGTAGCAAGTAGCATTTATCCCAACAAAGGATTTACTACTGTTCGGACTCGTTTAAGCCTAAATCTACGCACTACGATAGTTACTTAGTAACTAAACATGTCCGAACAGCAACATTTTAGTAGAGTATATTAGTAAACCTTTGTTCGGATACTTGCTACTTGCTACTCGACTAAAATACTATCCTAGTGCGTTCGAGGCTTAAGGGAGAGTCCAAGGAAGGGTATTTATCTCTCTTGTAGTGGTCTCTAATCCAAGTTCCTTGCTTATAGAAATCGTCCCTCGGGACTATATAGTGACTCGCTTATAGAGGTTTCTCACTAATCCACTTCTCGCTTATCCAGGTCCGACTCTACTAGGTTATTCCGTCTTGGCAAAAGTAGACTCATAAAAGTATAGGTCGTGAAATTTTCAAATTGTTACCGTCTTTAAAGCCTTGTTTAAAAAAACCGTCTTTAAAAAAACTAGGATAGTATTTTAGTCGAGTAGCAAGTAGCAAGTATCCGAAAAAAGGTTTTACTAATCTTCTCTACTAACTTGTTGGTATTCGGACACGTTTAGTTACTAAATTACTGCCCTAGTGCCTAGGTTTAGGCTTAAACGAGTCCAAACAATAGTAAATCCTTTGCTAAAATGCTACTTGCTACTCGACTAAAATACTATCCTGGTGCGTACAAGACTTAAGTTCAGTTTGATAATATAGTGCAGTTAGGTCTGGTAAAAGTAATACATGAAAGGTCAAACTATTCCATCAATATCGTCAAAAATGTTTACAGTTCGGATATTTTACACCTGAGTAGGACCGACTCGAAAAGGGCGTGAACGATTGATCGAAACCCGTGTCAACAAATCACCTCCGGTATACTGTCAACGCACATTCTGACCGAAAGCCCGAAGTGAACATGACTTTGTAGTTTATTCGCATCGCTTATTTTATTGCTATAATAAATTAGCACATTTAAAGAGCTACAATCTGGTAATACCGAAATTTTGATAGGACCTATAGTTTAGGCTACGTAAGGCGAGAAAACAAAAAAGTCCCATTTTTTTCATGTTTATTATAAATAACTCAAAAACTACTAAATCGTTTTTTAAATGTAAATACGGGACCAAATGGCAGCTATTTTGCATCCAACAAAAAAAACACGTAAATCGGATCAGAACTAGCTGCTTAATTCTTGAACATACATAAAAAAAAACTCATTGACTTGATAACCTCCTTCTGTTGGAAGTCGGTTAAAAAATGCTGAAATTTCATTGCAAATAAACAAGCTCGGTTGCTCCCACTCCGAGATAAATTAGGGAAAAGCAACACGAGTTTTCAGAAACGATATTACGAGCTTTTGTGTAAAAAAGAATGTAATTTGCATTCGTAATACACGTACGAGTATAACTTCATTACACATTCCACAATAAACTTTATATCCTGAAACTGTGTAATACACGGCATTAAATGGGGTTTCCCAACATTTACGAGTGAA
>QDHC01004024.1:839326-850137 GCA_013186455.1 Papilio dardanus tibullus
GTACATCGCGAGGATTGAAGATGGATGTACTGATGTAAATGCGCTTGTAATTTTATACAAAAATAATAACTAACATGAGATATTTCTATTTAAAAAATATCAATGCATTTCTTTTTAAGAACACTTGAACTAAATTCGTACAACCAAAGCAACTGGGCGATTGAATTTCATATCAGATTGTTGAAGTCGTTCGTTAAACGAGATATCTGGCATTTGGCCAACTCTATTTATAACTTGACCGAAATTATAATAACATGCTGACCGAGTAAGTGGGACAATGGGAGCTTAGAACAGGTCTCAATGAAAATACGTTTTACAACACCACTATTAACCTACATTCACACGAGCGTTTTTTTAACGCGCTCTAAACAAATGTGTCCATGTATCTTTGGGTAAGCAAAGTATCTTTCGATTATTTCACTGTTTAAACTGGTACCGTTACCGGATCTTAATAAAGTGAGTGTAGCCGTTTTTATTTACTGTCTTTCGATTGGCGATATCGTTGATGGAATCGAGAAAAATGTATGAAACCCCCTATTGGTAGAAGAAGATATTCGATAAATCAGTGCTTGTCACGTTAGAGGTATCGAACGTTATTGTCAGTTTCATATATTTTTGACGTTCGCTATCGAATCGCTTTGTAGCAAATGTATGTAACAAGGGTGTTTTTCCATCGTCGGTAATGAGCGAGAGCGTTAAAAAACCGTCCGTGTGAACGCAGGCTTATACTAATAACGTTCGATCGGAAATACAGAATACTTCACTATTGCGGAAAAGTACAAAACTATCTTCGTTTTTAGAACATAATGTAATCGAAGTATACTAATATTATAAAGAGAGAAACCTTGTATTTTTGTATGTATTGAATTGATACTCAAGAACTGCGCGGCCGATTTCAAAAAATCTTTCACGATTACAAAGCTACATTATTCCCGAGTAACATTGGCTATATCAATAATACCACTTCGACGATCAATTAAACATGGGCATGCCAGGCTAAGATCTGCCAACCCAGGTACGACATGTTTAAAAACATGCGAAATTTAATAAAATATAGGTTTTATCAGGAAAATAGATCAGGGTATGTCCAGAGCTTTGTATCTCAGGCCATATGTAGAAAAGGACTAAGGCCCCATGACAAGTTTTCTATTTTTCTACTCAGTTTTATAGTTTATTTCCCGATTGACAGGGTAGCGTAATTTCCGTTCCATACAAAATGAACGGGTTGGTTGATGAGCTTGAAGTGTCATTCGATTCGGGTTATTTCCTGAAACCTTATTAAATTACGTAAGGTTTTTTACATTTTGTTAAATAAACTGTGACGCACTCAGAGTAATTTAATCAGTACGGCCGTTATTCAAGCGCCCAAATACTTCGTTACGTAAGCGTTGCTTAAAATCTAAGTTGCGTCAAAATTAAACGAGATCACGGTAAACGGAGTTTAAACGCGGACTTTACTCGTAAGACTCTCTTACATAGAGACGTTTGATCATTCGGCTGTTAGTGTTGGTTTTGTGATAATAAGTCTACATCAACCGAAACTTCAAGGCATTTTTAATTAAGATTATGTCAGAACTAATTCTATACAATTCTCCTCAGAGGCGTTGATGGACGCGAAAGTGTTCTCAAACACTTATACTATATAAGCTTACAGATAAACTTTATCTACCTTGTTCCTCGCAACTTCCGCAGCAATTCTATAAAGAAGTAATTAAGGAGGGTAGCCGGAGAAAGCAATCAACTTGGAACAACACTACGTGATTCAAACATGAATTTCATTTATGTCGATCCTTGACTTTTCTACAGGTCCGTCTTGAATTATAATTAACTAGCTCTTTCTCCCGACTTTGTGTTAAAAGTATAGCGTATGTTAATCATCGATAACGTAGCTTTAAATTAGTGAAAGATTTTTTAAAATCGGTCAAGTATTTTATGAGTTATTTCAATATATACAAAAATAGATATTTGTTTTCAAATATGTCTGTTTCGGATATTTTTTAATATTCTATTGTTAATATCATTTTCGTGGTTTTTGGAGTAACTTCTATCAAACTTAATTGTGGCAGGTTTGTAAGTTTCATTCATTTATTTGACTACTATTTAATACTTAAAATACAACAAACCACATCAAACAAAAAACTTTACAGACCAAAGGCAAGGTTGAAACGGTTAATATTTTTGATGAAAGAACAAAAATTTTAGTCCACAAGTTTGTGTGGGCGTTGAAATATTTGTAGACATTACAGGGCAAAAATTTAATAATCCGCCGAGTTCTGGCCCTTAATTTATACAAATGTTCTAAATTCGTCACATAATTTTCCTTAGAAACATTGGGGTTTCTCTCATTCTAATTGTCTAGAATAAACTAAGACTTTTTTACGTATTTAGCACGGAACTAACAAACATGAAGTTTTTTTTTGCCTCTTTCACATATTACTTAATCTTTTTTCTTTCATTTTCTGAAATAAAACTTATTAAATCTAAGCTAAAATCCCTCAGTTAAGTTGAATAAAAAACAAGCATTGGGCTATTTAAGATCGATTATTTAATAAATGACTGATTGAATTATTAATACATTATTAAAACAACATTATTTCATAGAAGTCTTGAGTTAATATAGTATAATATGTAACAAAGTATCTCCATATAAGAAGACATTGTTGACACTTGTTCGATATATCGCAAAGTTACATGTTGAGGCTGTATATGAGATGTCACAATGAGACTTGGATATTTCCTACTTACAGGTTATTTATACTTTTACTAAATTATATTATTGCTTTGTCATATATTGCAAATATGTATCCCTATGTTTTAAAATCAAAGATTCATATTTACTATATTTTTCACTAATCTATACTAATATTATAAAGAGAGATACTTTATATTTTAGAATTTTTGTATATATTGAAATAACTTAAAAACCACTGGGCCGATTTCAAAAATTCTTTCACCATTAGAAAGCTACGTTGTCCCCAAATAACATAGGCTATAGTTTACTTCCGCGTCTAGGAGGTCGCGAACAACAAATATTATAAAGAAAAAATAATGTCACATTATCATTGCGTAACAGGCAATATTATAATAGTTGCATATTTTTATAGTTCCGCGCGAACGAAGTCGCGAGGAAAAACTAAGTTATAAATAAATTTAAGTATTATTGAACTAATTTTAAATATTATTTCCTCTATACAAAATGACAGTCGCGCACATCGAAAAAAGCTTTAAATGTTGTTAACAAAGGCATTGATTTATGACTACCCACGAATTCCAATAAAACCTTTTGCGAACGATTTATTGTCACGTTCAATGTAAATGATTTTGCACTTAAATCAATTTTATTTGAAAAATCTATTATGCATAACGATTTTTACATTTCGCTTTCATTATTAGTTTTGATTTTCAGTTCCCAGAAGATATTGATAAATTCCTAGAATAAGTATTCTAGTACTAGTAACTTACTATTTTATTATAAAGGTTTACTTTTAAAGTATTTCTATAATAGGTTTCGTAGTTTTAAAGATTACTAGCGACCCGCCTCGGTTACGCACGGGTGTAATGCTGATACAAATACACTACAGAAACTGAAGAAGAAACTGTGAACGTTGTATTTAACATAATAATAATAATTGCACCAGTGCGAAGCCGGGGCGGGTCGCTAGTTATACATATAAACCTTCCTTATGAATCACTATCTAAAACTGCATCAAAATCCGTTTCGTAGTTTTAAAGATTCAAGCATATATAGGGAAAAACATAAAAATCGGTATTGTTTTATACAATAGTGTAGATCAGAAAGAAAGAAAAATCTCTTACATCTTACAATAAAATATCGTTGACTTAACTTCAACCGAGCGTGGTATTAGTTGAAAAGTACTCAAAGTAACGAAGTCTATTCTAAAAATACACCTCCGCGTCTAGTGCCTACCGTTGGGAGATGGGGGTCATGTCCTCCAACACTTCAGTGGAGCTCACTAAAGATAAAGTTTTTTATACATTTTACTTACTAAAATACTTCGTCAATTTTTATAATGGCTGAAAGATGACATTAATATGAAAAAAGGTTTCGTTAAAGTATAAATATACTTTGAAAAAATATTCTTCTATAAATAGAACGAAAAGGCCCAAGAGTGAATCATTTATAGTCGTAGCTCGTAGCAGGCCACGTAGCAGTCGCGTAGAACTACTTTCGTAGACCGTAGCACGATAGTTCGTAGCATGTCCAAATATAACATAGACAAAGCTTAGTTTCTGCTTAATTACATTATTATAAAAGCGAAAGTTTGGATGGATTAATGGATGTATGCTAGAAGTTATCTCCAGAACCGCTGAAAACATCTATATGTTTTTTTACACAGATGTAGCCTGTAAAAAAACATAGATTACTTACTAAGCTTTTTTTTTAATCTGTACAGCCTTCAGCTACTCAGTATTTATAATCTTAACTTTATACCTATAGAATTGGATCATAAAATACTATTATCATAAATTACTTTCAGACTCAAAATAGATCCTTAACCGTTTAGTTACTTTGATCTACCTTTGACCGATTAACCCTTTATATTAGAAGTGTTATTTCATTAAAAGGGTATTTTAGGCTTTACCCATATACTTGAAAGCGTATACATTTAATAAGGGTAGGGTCGATCATTCTACCCTTGAGAATTTAATAGGTATTTAATCATAATCTAATAAAGTTAAGGGATGTTAAGGCAGAGATCTTCAAAACTTATTGAAATTACTGAAAATTAACCAATTTTCAAAGTTCAGACAGCGTGATATTAGATTTAACTTACCTTAAAGCTTAAATATTTACCCGATGCTTTTACGGTGAAGGAAAATATCATCCTGCACATATCGGCGAAGAAATTAAGAAAGAATTAAATACGCGCTAGTCGCGGAGTTGTGGAAAATGGAACCCATCATGGGTCGAAAGAACTACTACTACTACCTAAAAATTGATTACTTTTCTTCTAAGCTTTCTTGCAATGTAGCAGTTATCGTTTAAATATAGTGGAACTATTGTCGAGAGTCCAAGTGGGCGCAAAATTAGTCTCGATTATAGAGGTTTTTCTCTAATCAGTGTTTTTATTTATATTATAAAGTGGCAAACGAACGAGCTGCCACCTGGACTCGCTGAAATAGCGAAGCCAACTTCTGCAATTGCTGATGCGTTGCCTGCCCTTAATCTTCGGAGGAGGAGACGCACAGCAAGAGGATAATTCCTCTCCTTATGCGTCCTATGTTTCTCACTTATGGAGATTGTCTGCAAGGCCATGGTTTTCTTGCTCATTCAGTTCTTGCTTATACTAGTTCGACTGTAGATAAATCAATACACTGTAGAAGCTTTTTATTTTATTTATTTATGACCTTTACGTTATTATTAAATTCCTGAAGTACGTATCGTAGATAAATTAAATTAAGGCTCATTGTTTTCTCAAAACATTCTTGTTTCGTATTGATTATTTGGTTTATTTTAGCGTGGGCGGGCCGCGAGCGCGTAGCCGAGACGTATTCGTACTATGAAATATTTTTAATTTAATATTATTAGTAAGAGGTATAACATTGAGAAAGGTCTAAATATATTTTTAGAGATTATATAAAAAAAACAATCTTATTTGAATTTCATGATCTGGGGCTATCCAAAGTATCTATCGATTAGCGATATCGCTGATGGCATCCACAAAGATGACAATGACATTATAAGTCATGTGCTTGTCACGTGTGAGATATCGAACGTCTTTGTCAGTTCTATACATTTTTGATGTCCGCTATCAATTCGCTTTGTAGCGCAAGTACTTTGGTTAGACCCGCCTGGAGAAAAGAGAATCGCCTGATTCATCTTACAAAATAATAAATAAGAATGATTGTATAAATGGATGTTAGTTTGAAGGTATCGCCAGAACGGCTAAACGGACCTCGATAAAACTTTGCACAGTTGTCTGGAATAACACTAATGCTATTTTTTAAATCTCGTTCGGATGGAATCGCGGGTGACAGCTAGTACATTTATAAACGCAGTTAATGCTAAAGCCGTTCATAAAGGAAGAAGTCGATAGATACACACGAAAAATATAAACTAAACCCTATTGTCATTCGGGTAAAAAACCCAAGCAAAACCGTGTAAAATTATTTGTAGACATATAATTTGAAGACAATTTAGAAATAATAACTTATATGAAAAGTCCTTATTACGAAGATAGGGACCATTAATTGGCAATTTGCTGTCAGCGTCGAGAAATAATGTTGTTAAAATCTGAAATAATGCACTTATTGTGTATTAATAAAGTTACCACTACCAGCATCGCATGAGAGTGGCGTATTGAAAATATGAGGCTGTAGTTTCTTTTTGTTTCTTTTTTCTTTCATGCGGCTATCTTTTTTACAATATCTTGTGCTCTATACTATACATAGGGATGTTGAGATTTGGTCCCTGTCGTAACTAAATAATGGACCATCTTCCCTAAGTACCAATGAAGAATTTTAAATGTTAATTTCTTAACCCTGCGTTCGTACAGGCTTTTTGCGAATAAATGCATTTCAAAATTAAAAAAAACATCGAAATAAAAGTATTTTTTCAGCGTTTTTAATAAGCAAAAGGGTTAAAAAAACGCCAACCCCCGCGTTAAAAAAACGTCCGTAAAATTGCAGGTTAAAAAAGTCAATAATGAAAACATTATAGATAAATAAAAATAGTCTCAATTTTACTAAAGATAAATTGAAATATGACAAACAAATACGATGTTATATTTGAATACATTTTCGTATCTACCCACGCGTTATGAAAATATTAGTCGAAACCGCGTGGGACGTATCGTTGACGAAAATGGCAGCTGTAAGTTCGCAGTCGATTGTTAAATGTTACCGCCGAATGTAGATATGCCTACGTAACTTCGTCGAAATTCAATTTCAGCAAACGTCTGACGCTTTTTATTATCAACATTCAATAGTTGAGGTGTGGATATTTTTATATATTTTCCTTTCGATTACGATGACAGATATAAAAGTAATTTAAATAAAATACAATTTATAAATATGCTGACACCTTTTACCCAGATAAATAGGCAGGAAGGAAAGTTAGTCCAAATATCAAGTAAGGCATCTTATTTTTTATCACTGTTGCCGAACTTTCATAAATCTTAAAATGCCCTATTTATGTGCTATTTTACCTTACTATGTGTTTTTTGTTTTTTTTTTATGGTACTTATGTGTGGTAATAAATGTATTTTCTTTCTTTCACGTGGGCTTGGCGTCACATGTGACCCTTCAAATGAATCTGTCATTTGTCATTTTAGTTATTACGCATCTTTCACACAATTCACCAATTTCATTGTCTACTTCTACGTACAAACCTACGCAATAATTTTCTGTTTATATCTACTTACTAGGTGTTGTTCACGACTTCGTCCGCGTGGAATTAAAAATATTACCTATGGTACCCGGGGATAATGTAGCTTTCTAATGGTAAAAGAATTTTTGAATTCGGTGCAGTAATTCTTGAGCTTTTTAATGCATACAAAATTACAAAGTTTTCTCTTTACTATATTAGTATAGATAACGTGCCCCAAAAATTTAGTTTTTAGTACTATAAGTGTTATTAAGTTTTTGATAATACTAAATTAAATTATTTTAAACAATACGAGTAAACGTAACGTTTAAGATATAATAAATACAAAATGTGACTTTAAAATGTTAATATAATAAAGTATAAAATATCCAGATTGCCTCCTGCTGTTCCGCATCGATCCACGAGGCTTATTAAGCCTTTAGGATAATGGATATTCCATTAGGTAACCGGCTGCTAAAACCTTCTACAGCCTTAATGTGCCGTTAGCGTTGTTACTATAATTATTTAGTCGTTTGTTTTATGAATTAAAGATATAATAAGTTTGGTTATTTTACAAATAGCAGAATCTGTATGTTATTTTGTCACGATATAACTTTTTTTGCATATGATAATGTACTTATTATACAATACAAGGCTACAACATAAACATGCACATTTACATATTTAATTACTAGCTGTTGAATGCGACTTCGTCTGCGTGTTACTAAAAGAATAAGCTATGTAACTCTGTGATTACGTAGCTTACTAATTCTGAAAGATTTTTAAATTCGACCCACTGTTTTTGAGTTATTTATTATCATACAAAAATACAAATCTTCCTTCTTCACAATTAGTATAAATAACTTATCGTTGGGGGAACATAAATTATTTCATTATTTTAAGTATATGGACAAAGTCGGAGATATCAGTTAGTATGTAATGGCCTAATTGAAATCGCATTACGAGTCAATTTCATTAGAGAGACGTAATCCGGGCGCGTGAGTGCATTTACAATTTATACGGAGAATTGCAAGCGGCTGTAACTAATCCTTATTATTGTTAGAGATTAGTGTTCTATAACTATGATGTAGTGGTCGTAACTCCATCTGTGTGGAACGTAGCCTTTGTGTACTACCAGGCTATGCTCTACATCTATGGCTGTAAGATATCTGATATCCATCGGTGTAAAATTTCGAATTAAAATATTAACACGTCGGTCCCTGGGGACCGGCGGAGAACTTTCCGTGTGGCCGGCGCCGGTCCCAGGGAATTTCGTTTTGGTAGCGCGCGACAAAGAATAATTCCTTATCTCATTCGTACTAATCTCCTGTATACAATAGCATACAATATTGTATCGCTCGCCGGCTGCCGGCCGAACGGAAAGGACAGCAAATTCGACGCCGAACTCAACGTGTTAATCGAAGTAAGATTAGGTATAACATTGTTTAATTTTAGTATTGCAAACAAATAGCTATGAAATTCATATAATAAATAAAAGGAGAACAAATAATAAGACTCGTAATGAAGGATAAAATAAATAAAACTACTCCATACTATCAGACGTATTGAATAAAGTTGATTATTTGTCAGGAGCAAATATTTAGTTCGAGAGCAGAGGACCGCATTCGCTTTTAATTTAATACGAGAACACTCCGCTCATTTACCAACTGTGCCGTTAAAATATGGAAAACGGAAAACTTTGAACATTAAATGAAAAATATTATTCAGTTTTAAAAATTATTTATGGTACTGAGAGTAGGGGAAGTTATATTTTATAAAATAATCCTTATCCTTTTCCTTACATAGTATAAAACAATAACGTTTTTTTATGTTTGTCCCTATATATGCTTGAATCTTTAAAACTACGTAATGGATTTTGATACGATTTTTTTAATAGATAGAGTGATTCATAAGGAAGGTTTTCATGTATAATACATTTACAATATAGTAGAGTAACTAATAAAGAGTAACACTGATAATTTAGAGGTTTTTAATACGATGTCGTAAATTAGCGCTTACATTGCAAACGCTGCAGTATTTAGTATCAGCATTATACCGACTTGCACCCGTGCGAAGCCGGGGCGGGTCGCTAGTAATATTATAAAGAGAGAAAAATTGTATTTTTGATTTTTTGTATTTTTGTATGTATTGAAATAACTACTGGGTCAATTTCAAAAATTCTTTCACTCGTAGAAAGCTACATTATCCCCGAGTCACATAGGCTATATTTTTTTTATTCCACGCAGACAAAGTCGCGAGCAACAGCTAGTATTTTATATTGAGAACTATTCGTGAAGAAATAATAATTTTGGTTTTGTATCTTTCATAATGACAGAATGTAATAAATCTTTGGATTTCGACAGACAGTACGTTTTGAAGATGCTGTCTGATCGTTTGTGTCCTAAAATATGAGCAGTATTCGTTGTTTTAAAGTATCAATGTTATTATGTTTATTTACTTTCCAATACAATATTTTACAAATAATGTTTGCAAGGAAATTGTGATGAAAAACATCGCAACGTATTTCATAATAATACTGCGCAATAATCTTGTTTACAAAATTATTAAATAAGATAAATATCATCAAACGACAGTTTATTAAAAAAATATTATAAGGTTTTATTAAATATTCAGTAAACAATTTTGTAAATACAATTTTCTTCGATGTTAATTGAAAACGAACCAATATTTCATTTAAATTGACCTCGCGCTTAATTCCTTGGTAGATTTCGGTAGAATTCTAAAAATAACTTTTTTCTAAATTAGGATCACGTCTTTTATACAACATTAATAATAATAATAGATTATTTTCAGAAAAAAGGTATTAAAAAATTAATAAAATACATAATAGATTTTTTCTTTTCAATATTGAATAATTAATTCTTTCAAAGTTTTTACATTATTAATCATCTGGTTTACCTAAATAACTTAAGGCGATTCGGACACTATACAAATCAGCTATTTAGTTCGCCAACATAATATGAGATTTCACAATATGATAAACCGCTTAGATACTAAAGTACCAGATTTACATGTGCGTTGGGCACTGGCACACAAAAAGATGTTGTCGAAACAATTTGTACCTGTACCCGAACCTCTTATGGCGAAGGAAAACATCGTGATGCAACCTGCACATATCGGCGAAGAAATTCAAAGATATGTGTAAAGTCACGCGCTAGTCGTGGAGTTGTGGAAAATAGAGCCCATCATGGGTCGAACTACACATACCTGTAGTTTGCGACTTCGTCCGCGTAGAATTAAAAAGTATAGCGGGGATAAGGTAGCTTTGTAATAGTGAAATAATTTTTGAAATCGGACCTTTTGGTCCGATTTCAATAATTATTGTATGTACTGTAACTCAAGATCTTTTGATCTTGAGTTACAGTACATACAAAAATACAAATCTTTCTTTATTATAATACTAGCAGTTGCCCGCGACTTCGTCCGCGTGGTGTTTAATATTAACCATGAATCTTATCTTCGG
>QDHC01004024.1:859717-886720 GCA_013186455.1 Papilio dardanus tibullus
GGCCTATTCCAATTTGGTACCTGTATAATTTTATCTCTCGAGCCTGTTTTATAACCTATTAAAATTGAATAAGCAATAGTAGTCATTGTTAACGTTTTACAATCTCCAAATTAGCTGAAATACAAAACTAATAAATGAAGTTGTGTCAGTAATTAGTTATCTATTTAACTTAAATTGAAACAGGCACATAGATATTTATTAAATTATCCCATATTAACATCTTACATCAAACTGTCATACTAAAAATATATTCGGGGATATTTCAGTCTCGCGTTGACGCCAAATTAACATACGAAATGAAAAGCACACTATATTCATCAATGTCCAGACAATTCCCGCAGTAAATTGGTATGTTGTTTACTTATCACTATAATGAATTTTAATTTCATTACGTTGTATCGATTAATTTATTTAAAACTAGCTGTTGTGCGCGACTTAGCCCGCGTGGAATTAAACAATATGGCCTATGTTACTCGGGGATAATTTAGCTTTCTAGTAGTGAAAGAATTTTTGAAATCTACCCAGTAGTTCTTGAGTTATTTCAATATATACAAAAATTCAAATATACAAAGTTTCCCTCTTTATAATATTAATACAGAATACAGATATTAAATTAACCATTCTAGTAAGATCTAGTAGAATAAAATGATTGCAATTTTTTGTTCACACAATTGGCTAATATATTTTACTTGTTTATTTATTTGTTTTTCATACATCGTGATGCAACCTGTACATATCGGCGAAGAAATTCAAAGATATGTGTATTCACGCAAAATACACGCTAGTCGTGGAGTTGCGGAAAATGGAGCCCATCATGGGTCAAAACCTTTTTTTTTACTTGTTTATTTCTTAATATCGTCTAAAAACAATTTCAATATTATTATCATGTCCAAAAGTAAGAAATAAAAGAACATTTTCGTGCTAAGCTTTAGCTTAACCTGAAAAATGTCGAAATAGGTCAAATTTTAAGATGCGGCAAAATAAATTTACTTTATTTTGTCGACGTATAAGAAGGGTATTCTATAAAAATCTTCAAACCAAAATAGCATACCATCCTCAATTTTTATCGAAATTATAAAGACATGAAAGATAAATAATAGATAAATTGACGCTTCATCCTTATATTAAGAAACCTTACGAAATTATGATATTTTAGATTTTGGATAGTAAAACATTTTTGGGTTCGTCAAATAGGTTTGCGTAATGACTTGTTAAAGGACATAATTATCTTATTGTATCTATTTATAATTAAAGCGAGTTACATACGATAACAAACATAAAAATTATTTAATAGTTCCCAGTCTTTTAACGAGGTTTTATTTTTTAAAGGTCGCAACGCATCTTCAGTTCTTTTGGCATTACAGTATAGCGGTAGGTGTCTTTGACCCTTGTTAGGACCCATTCCACGAAAAGAGTTACATCTATATCTATACTAATATTATAAAGAGAGAAACTTTGTATTTTTTCATTTTTGTTCGTATTGAAATAACTCAAGAACTGCTGGGCCGATTTCAAAAATTCTTTCACCATTAGAAAGCTACATTATCCCGGAGTAACATAGGCTATATTATTTAATTCCACGCGTACGAAGTCGCGTACAATAGCTAATCTGTTATAAAATCTAATCATCAGATGGGTCAAGTGACCCTTATACGCTTTGTCATATAAAAATACTGTTTACTATAGAGCAGGTATGGTTATTGCCTAAAGGGCTTTGTGAGTGACCTAAATGTCATCGAACCGTCTCTCCCCGAATCCTCCGTCCTCCTTGATCGTATCAGAGTTCGTGTGTGATCGATGGTCCTCGATTGGGGACAAAAATAGGCCGAAGCTTACAAAGAAATTATTTTACCACGAAATATTATCAATCATTTTTGCTTGAACGGTACCTAATTATGTTTAAATAGTTAATTTTACAGTATCTTTTATAGCTAGTATTATAAAAGAAACTCGTTTATTTATTTTTCTTTTATTAACCTTTTTCTCCGACTACTCGTCATAGTCGAGATAAAAAGATATAAGTAAAATCTTGCGAACATTTCTCATTGATGTCCGAAAATAGATTAATCTTAATTAATTTACTTTCGCTCTTGTAACAAAGCCAATTAACGAATACGCGGAAAATAAAATAGAATTTTAATCTCGTTAGACCTTTGTTACTGTCATACTAATGTTTGCTAAGGAAGTCCCTTAGTCCAGATAAAGAAAAATACTCTGAATGAGACAGGAAATAAATTAAAAATAATTTTAAAGCTTACCGAATAAAACGAAAACGAAGTTACAAAAATCATTTACTACAACCAGCTGTGTGAACTCAAAAACAGTAGAGTACATCGGAGTTACCCAAAAAACTTTTCGATTTACGATATCGCTGATAGAATTGACAAAAATATATGGAACTGACAATGACATACTATAAGTCATGTGCTGGTCACGTGTGAATCGAACCGTGATTGTCACTTTTATACATTTTTGTTCGCAATAGGATCGCTTCGTAGCGAATAGACTTTGGGTAACTCCCAGGCTATTTCGGACTTTATTCGCCCATTGTACAAGGCTACGCAAATCTGAGACATTAGTCTGAAAGTGACCGTTCGTAGAGGTTCGTAGTGGTTCGTAGAGGTTCGTAGAGGATAGTAGTTAAACACAGGTACGCATCGCTAACTATGACATATGGTAAATCCCTTTTGCGTGGTAGCTTTCGTATTTATAAGTGAGATTATGAGTAGTATCGTAAAGACAATGTGTAGTGGTCCGGGCCGAGCAGAGTATAGATAGAGATATACGTAGAGGGTTCATTCTGAAGGCGGCTATGAATGGGTCCATTCAATACTGCGGTCCGATCTGCGCATGCGTTGCATCGATCCGACGCCCGCGGGAGGCGGAGTCCGGTGTAGTTTCCATTTGCGTATTAATAGTCGATGATATTATTATTTAAAAAAAATTGACATTTTTAGGGACAACTATTTGATAAACACTCTTAATTATAAGTAGTACGTGTACGTATAGCTTAGACCGAAGTATATTTTTTACCAGCTTTAGTAAAATTGTTAGGTATATTAAAAGAATTAAAGAAACTTTCTTGAGAACTTTTAATAAGTTTTTTATCGACTTAAATCACGTGTAATTTTAATGAAGTTTGGACAAGTTTTAATCAAAGGACATTTTTGTGAAAAATTTTATACGCATAATATCAAAACCCACGAGAGATTTTGTTGACAAAATATTTATACAAAACCATTGTCGTTCCTTTCATTCTCTTCTGAAAAAATAGAGACAACAGTGTATTCTTGTACTGGTGTATAATTTACGTACATATCGGACACGCGGGGGCTATGGTAAACCGTCTCGGACCGAAACATTACGTTTTCGGTGAAATATATATAAGTACTTACGCGCCGTACTCTTACTTAAATATTATATTTTTATAGCTTTTGATAACTACTATACTTTATAAGTGTAGATATGTTCTTGGCAATATAATAATTAGAGATAAAATGTAATCAATTTCAAATTGACACATTACAACACATTACATTACATGACAAAATATAATGATTTATATTAGTCTATGGTTGATCAGCCATTTGGACTCTTTAATTTCGAAAAAAATCACTGATCCCTTCTACCCTTGAATATCTTCCAAATCTACGTTTATGTTGGTTTAAGACAAAAAAAGGGACTTCTCTCTAATTCTTATTTGGGACTGTAGTAGTAGTACTTCGCCCTATGATGGGCTCCATTTTCCGCAACTCCACTAGCGCGTATTTTGCCTGACTTCACACATATCTTTGAATTTCTTCGACGATATGTGCAGGCATCACAATGTTTTCCTTCGCTTACTACTTTTGTTATTGTATGTCTATTACGCTGCCTATTTAAGGCCTAATCTATATCTATAATAATATTATAAAGAGAGAAACTTTGTATTTTTGTTTGTATTGAAATAACTCAAGAACTACTGGGCCGATTTCAAAAATTCTTTCACTATTAGAAAGCTACATTATCCTCAAGTAACATAGGCTATAATATTTAATTCCACGCGGACTAAGTCGCGCACAACAGCTAGTCACTAATAAATAGAAACTTAATACTACTTAAACTTAGCAGGTTGTGCTTTCAAATTGTAATTTTGTAAGAGAACGCTACAAAAGGCTTTATTTCAACAAAAGCTTGCTCCGACAGGCAGCGTCGCTTCCCTTGCTGCGAAATTAATCTGAACTTTTGCACTCGCGAATTTATTTAACAGAATCTCAAGATTGAAAACGAAATTAAATTGTTTACGTAAGAATTTTAATTTTGTTTTCGTTACTTAATAAGAACAACAAAAGAATTCTTCGTTTTTATAAAGCCATCTTTAACTTTGTTATATATTTTTTATTACCCGCTACGCCCAAAAGGGGGAAAATTAAATAGTTACGAAATACCATGGGGGCTACGCGAAGTACATTCGCTACGAAGCGATTTTATAGCAAACGGCAAAAATGAATGAAACTGACAATGACGTTCGATATCTCGCACGTGACAAGCACATGACTTATCGAACGTCGTTGTCAGTTTCACACATTTTTGACGATTCCATCAGCGGTATCGCCAATAGAAAAGTTCTTGAATATAGAGTCCTAAGTAGATATGATATATGTTTAGTAATGTGGAATAAAACAAATAAAATTTTATATATTTTCATTTAATTTCTAGAACTCATGAGGTAAACAACACTAAACTATTTTATACCAATCATTTTTAATCTCATAGAAATAAACTGCTTAAATTATAATTCGTATATATGCTGATAATTACAATATTTAATTATAAACAAGGATTAATTTTGTACGGAAAATATCCGAATTTATTTTGAAAAACACTCAACACTTTACTCCAAAAATACTGTATTTAAAAGGATGAATTTAAATTATTATTTAAATAACTAAAATTTACGCTAAATACACTATGATAAATACTTGATTAATATTAAAAGAAGTCAATGTAAGACTACAAAAAACATAAAAGTATGTGAAGTAAAAAAAAACATGTAAAATTATATAACAAAAACAAATTTACTTAACAACCAATAATGTTAGAAAATAACTTGCCAATGACACTGAGAAATTTAAATCTTTTACAATTCAAGTTATAGAAAAATTAATTCCACGTATTAATTACTCGTAGTATAGAACGTTTATAAGAGAATTATTTAGTTCATAACAGAACCTAGATTACGTAAAATTAAACTTCAAAAACCATGACTAAACATTTTATGGCACGGACTATTTTAAATTTATAGAACAAAGTGATTTAACAATTAATTTTACATTATTAAAGGATATTGTTTATTTAAATACAAAATATAATAATGTAACTGGGAGTTTCCATTGATGAAATAGCAAAATAAAAACATATTCCCCTTTATTCCGAAAAAACGTCATGAAAGGGGACCAATAAGTCGTCGATTATACGATACTGGAGGACACTCGGAACTAAATAAGATAGACCAGGGGTCTCATTGGACCTAATTATGTATTCTAAGAAGTACCAGGAACAAGGATGTTCTGTATTTTGTAATATATTTTATGAATGTACCAGTACCAAACGTTGAAAGTACAACAGTAATAACTCTGATTCTCGTTTCGGAAAGCGGTAAGTTTTTAATTAAGTATTTCGTCGTTGGAAACTCACAGATAAAGAAATGTAATGTCACGTATAGGAACAATAGGAAAGGACTTAAACTAAGAAAATACTGATATAAGCTAGGAATAGGTAGAACCAAAATAGTCAAAAAACAATGACCAGCTAAACCTACACACGGGAATGGTTTGTATATGTTTCCGGGAATGCAAAGGTAAAGTCTACTACGGATTTGTTTTTGGTTTGTTGAGTTATGATATGACTTATTATAAATATTGTCAATTACAAATTCGATTAATTTAATCAACCAATTTTATATGAATTTAGATTTTTAACATTATATCTAAAAATACATGTATGTATGAAGTTATATGGCATTTTATGGCTACCTCATGAATCACAAATTAGCACTCGTCTTTCTGTACATAAGTATTACGAATCAATTTCTTTCATACATCTCTCTAATACGAATATCTGTAACAATTAACATTTAGCATTTTTTTTTTGATATAATATAATATTATCTTATTTACAATGTTTTATAAAATTGACAATTTTTTTGTTAAATATTTTTTTTATATATTTTTGTTTTTTAATCTATGATTTTTGAGATAATTTCTGATAAGTCAGTGAGAATTCTTTTGACTCTTTGATTCAGGAAGTATCACAAAAATGTATTGTCCCAATATTGTCCAGGCACAACATGGCGTTCAAAACCCAATTTTTGCCTTCATTTTACGAAAATCTAAATTAATAATACTATTCGTAAAAATGTCTTTTTTAATGGGGGAAGTAATAAATATAAATATTTTTTTATATTAACTATCACCTAAAAAATTGGTCAGGATTTTAGGAAAATACACACTTTTAACATGCACTACCATTTTGTAAATCTTAATATTACATACATATGCAAAATGCATTTTAGCAACATGAACACACTATATACCCCAAACACAATAACATGAGACTTGCATACCAAGCAAAATAACTTTTCTATATTCGTCAGTTAACTGCATTTTGCATACTGTATGCCTCAACATCTCATGTTATTGTGCACAGGTTGTATTAATATAATACTCTCAAATAATGTTTTCTACAAGATATTTTGGCACGTGACGTCACGTGAGCACTAATAGTAAACTTGCATCTAAGGCACGATATAGATGGACACTTATTTTTAAATATAGGTTTTTATTTAATCCAGAATTTTACAAATATCAATTTTAAAATCAAACTCAAACGTTTTCAAGCGATAAATATAGCCTGATCAGGATAATAAAAAACTTGCCCTTACTGGCGTCTCCATCGACTCCTTCATTGCAAGTCTATAAAAACGCGAAGAAATTAGTTCCATATGGTGTTTTTGTAAAACTCCGAATTAAAAAAACCTATAAAATAATTCAATGATCAACATTTCGTATACTATCACGTCTATAAGCCGCTATATTCCGAAGCACACACATTTAAATAGTTTTGCATCAATTGCAAATTGCATTTATATATTGTTGGTCAGTTGGTGGCGCTAGTGGACGGTCCAAGGTTTGCCTCCTGGTGTTTGTACTTGTGTGACGTCATCTGAGATAGACCGAGCACCGCGAAACCGCACTGCAAGCAGTGGTAGTGGGTCTGTTTCTTGCTGTGGATGCATTGAGGCTCGTAACCGCAACCTGGGAATAACAATAGTTAATATCGGATAAAACAAGAGACGAAGTGTTATATTAAGGTAACCGAAGTTCACAATTTGCTAGTAACATACCTTTGCTGGGTGGAAACTTTTCGAAGCCGGCCGCCTGTATGGAATCGAGCTTTTGATGTTGCCGACGATGCGCGACCACCTTATTGGTATCGGTGCACACGAAGTCACACTTCAAACAATGGAAATGCGAAGCCTTATTCTGCCCTGTTCCTGGAAACAACCAGATGCCAGTTAGTCGCTAGACGGAGATAAAATAACATTTTTATGACGTCATAAGTGACAAAAAAGTTTTATTCGAATATAATGTTATCGTACACGCATTGTACAAAACCTACCGAATGTAGTAGCGTGCGGACACTCCGGTCTCTGGCAGTAAACATTGGCTCTGTATTGCTGGAAATCGCCGCCCATAAGTGTATCCAATCTGTAAATTAAAAATAGTTTAATTATCAACTTTAAAAGCTCCATCGATTTAAAAATAACGCCATCTATTAGTGTAAATAGATTAACGAAATTTTCACACCGTCGTCTTCGTTTAGCTTTCGGTGTAAGCTAAAAGCTTGAATTAGCAATATAACCTACGCACGATAGATGGCATTAGTGAAAACTTGTTAACTTTAACCAAACTTTTAAAACTTTTTAAAAAGGTTCCATGACAGTTATAACTTTGTTAATATTGTTTTATTTTGTTAATAAAAAGAGTTAACGTACCTTTCATGTCTGGCTGTGTGTTGAACGAATCTGGTTTTGTCACAAAACGAGTAACCACAGTCTTTTCGAGTGCAATGGAAGTGAGTTTGATGTTCTCTGAAAATAAACATTTTAATGTAACATTGAAACTAAAATTATAGTCATAAAATAACCTCGTAGTTGTTGAAAACTGATATATTTTAACTTACCTATATCCACAATGCTGGTACGCACAATCCTCATTGAACCTGAACCTCAGATATCCTTCAGGTATCGGCTCATCCTTCATGACTCGCATGTGAGGCCCTCTAGTGGTGTGGGTGCGCCTGCTAACAAATGTTATCATTACATCAACACATTAAAATGCTGCAATTGATACTTCAATTGGTAGTAGTATTAGTATTGCCATCTCTCTCATTCTCTTTGATAAAACATATAGAGCAATAGTGTTCTTATACAAGTGTCACGTTTAATAAGATGATACTCACGATTTGGCAATCATCTCTGCTTCCTTGTCCATCCCCGGCGGCATGCCGTGACCTTGCATCAGGCTCTGTTCCAACAGGAGTTCAGGCGGGTACAACATGGTGGGATACAGCGGGAACGGAGACCCCCTGTGAATACAAAATACATGTTAATATTTCCAAAAAGGCGTATCCATGAAAGGATATGATGTAGACACGCTCAAAAAGAGGCCCTAGGCAAAAAGGAATAAGGAACTTGGCAAAGTAGTTATAGACTCAAGTAGATGACTAGAAATATGGAACATTGTGATATTACTTAATGGATAGAGAAGGTCCGTCTGTCTTACCCTTGTGAGAATAGTGCCACTTGCGCTAAGCCCGGCAAACCCGCCAAAGAGGCTGTGTATTGTTGGTGCATCTTCAACTGATCCTGAAGACTACCCTTGCGACCGCCTGCCAAATATTGCTGGAGTAGAAGACTTTGCACCGCTTGAACCTGTCCAACATAACACATTAGTAAATATGCATGAAATTGTGCTGGTATGTCTTGGTCAGGTCTATCGGATGCTTACTTGTTCAGCTGGATTAGTTGGTCTTTGACTTGGTGAGGGCACTTGACATGCTGTTGAAGAAGACGCGGTGGATGGTAGTATCGAAATTTCTGGATACTCTCGTTCTAAGGTTTCCTATTGACAAAAAATGATGTATGAAAAAAAAGAAAATATATCACATTAACCAGATATAGAAGGAGATTTCATTAAAAGTCATGATGAAAATTCACCTTAGTCGCTTGCAATCCCACAGGTCCTTGCTCCATAGCATTGCTGTGTTTCTTCATCATGTGACTGAAAAGTAGCTTCAGATCCACGTAAGCCTGACTGCAGTGAGGGCAGTGATAATGTAAATTCATTCCTCCGGCATTCTTGTTCAAAGGACAAGCTTGATCGTGACACGAAGGCGGTATGGTTGGTCCCGAGAGTTTCGGAGGCTCATATTGTTTCTTCAGTTCATACTCCATACGAAGTTTCATCTCCTTTGAGGGTGATGCATCGTAAATACTTCTTGGCGAAGGCGATGAAGTGTTGCTTCGGAGATGCGACGACGGATAAAACGTTCCAGTCGCTTTTACTACTGAAATTAAGATAATTTGTCAAAATCCTAAAACTTACGTATCATGTTCAGATAAATTTTAATACAAAATGATAAACGAAGAAAGCAATAATCCTGAAACTGTCTTGAAATCACACTCACCCGAAATGTTATCCTGTTCCCTTTCAAACTCACTCTTTATAGAGAAATTAGTTGGAGTATAAGATTCATTGGGTTCCTTCATAGAACTAACACTATCAGCAGACGCTCTTTCTTTTATAGAATAATCTTTGGCCTCGTCAAATGATTTCTCTTGATCTGTTTCGCTTTTAATAACCGGTGTTCCTCTTCCGTGTTTGTGTGTAGCTAAAGCTGAATACTGAGTTAAAATAGCTGGGCAGTTGTTCCCTTGGGCGCAATGGAAGTGAGATCTCAGTTGATTTTTGAAACAACTCTTTCCGCCACATTGTTCGAAGGAAGAGAAGTAATCGAAACCTTCTAGGAGAGGGGAGATAGAGTGAGATTCTCTCATGTGAGTCTCCATTATGAAGTGTGTTTCTCCCGTGAAGCTGCAGTTGAAGCAATGCAAGTGTAATCTGGTCATTCTCAGTTGACAGTTTGGGTAATATTGAGCACAAGTGTCCGGCGCTGTATAGACTTCAAAGTGCTGGAACTTTATACGCTGCGAATAATAAAGAATTAGTTAGAATTATGATTCCTTTATTTAAATTATATTTACTCGTTAAACACTTACAGGAAACTCTTCAATATTAGCTATGACCGGTGACGGCACCGGCGGTGGCAACTGATTACTTTTTGGTAGTTTGAAGGATGTAAAAATAGCTTGAGGGGTCACATTATCGGTCCAAACTTCGACCACTCTATTTTTAGGTGGTCTTCCTCTTTTCCTGCTAAACATTTCGTCTAAAGAACTAGACGGGTTAACTTGTTGTGGCACTATGCCGGGATTTGGACCTAGATTTAATTGCGCCTGTAGATTAGGCGTTAATTGAGAAGAAAGACTTGGCGTCATCTGTGCCAATTGAGCAAGATTTGGCGGGAGATTTGGTAAATTCGGCACTTGACCTAATTGGGCCGCCATGTTTGGGTGTAATTGAGCTGAGAGTTGGGGTGTGAAGTTTGGAGCGAATCTAGCGGCTAGGTTAGGGGACATAGGGCTAAGAATTGCGTGTTGACGATGATGTTCTAAACGTCTGAATGGGTGTTCTTCGGAACATAAGATTACAGCACCACAGTTTTCCTGTCCAAAAAATAAGGCATTTAGTTATTAGTTTTCCCAAACATAATTAAATAAAACATTAAATTAATTTATTTACTACTGAAATCTTACCCAAGTGCAGTGGTAATGCGTGATGTCCCGGATGTGCTGACAGGCCGAGTTCCCACAAGGATTGTTTCGTGAAAATGTCATGAAGTAAGCTTCCGTCACCTGGTTCTGTTGTTCGTGCTCTAATACGTGCTTCACCATGGTGTTGTGACAACTATTAGAATAAAAAGATGAAGAACTATAGAAATTATTACAAGACATAAATACAACCAAGAACACATTTACTGGTGGTTTGTGTTTTGACTAAGTAGTTGAAATAGGCATAAAATTATGACGTAAACTCTTTAATTACCTGTGCGCCATCTTGCAGCCTTCGAATAAGCAATGGTAGTGCTTGTTGAGGGCGCTGCATTTGCTACACTTGTCCTCCGCCTCTTTGCTACCATTGAATACTTCTATATACTTCCGTGATACCTCATCCACCAAAGCTGGATTCTGTAAAAACAAGGGTCACTTAAATTTCTAGATTTATTACAACACGGTTAGCATTTTACATCTTTGCTGGTGTCGCTTTCAGCTTTTTCATCTAATTAATATGTTTACTTACGTATGGGTTAGAATAGTCATCAAGCATTGAGCTTGACATATCATCATCCACGTGGAGGTTACTTCCAGGAGAATACATACTTAGATCGGCACCTTGGTGCATCAGTGCACTCTGTATTACGGACGTTGGAAGCCTACGGAAAACAAATAAAAGTGAAAAAGTTAATATTAAGCCCTTTCATTGATATCTAAAATAACAAAGGTCCTAGAATGATACCTTGTGGGAATCCATTGTTATTAACCTGTTTGATCTAAGATTAACAATTGAAAGTAAGAACAAAACACTTACCCAAAGTTCATTTCTTGTTCCTTTCGCTCATGCTTCCTCTTATGTGTGAAAATCTGACTGCTTGAGTGCAAAACGTAGTTGCAATGAGGTCGAATGCAGTGTATGTGGTTACAAGTCCTACTGAATCTACAATCCCTGTAGGGACACGCTTCATTCTTCATGTATTTTTTAAAACCATCTTTTGATAGTGCCTCATCTTTGATGTGGTAGGTTTTGTGTTTTTCTATGGAACATGTTGAGATTTATTATAATGTTTTTAATTTATTTGACGAAAAAAAGATCTAGTCGAGATATGATGCAGAAGTAAACTCACCCATATCTGCTTTATTTTTAAATGTGTAGGTACATCCAGCTCGCCGGCAATGGAAATGTGTAGTTCTTTGTCCGGCAAACACACAATGAGGAGCAGCGCAGCTCTCAGTGGCCCTGAACCTTTGGAAACCTTCCTGCAGGATAGCTGAATCTTTGCGATGATAGTTTGCGTGCATTTGGACATCAGAGGTCGATATGTACACCTGAAGACACAATTTTGGTAAAGATATCTGCACCCATCACACAAAAAGAGTTTTGATTGTTAAAGATGATAATGAAGGTGTTTTAGATGTGTAGAATTATTAAAAGCGATATAAATACCTTATCGCAGCCATCTTGGATGCAGTGGTAGTGGGTCTGGCTCCTGTTGTGAGGACAGTCGCTGAAGCGCTCGGAGCAGTCGTCGAGGGGAGAGTAACGCATGAAACCGTGCGCTAGAGATTCGTCACGTTTCTTATGCCACTGAACAAAACAACAGAACTTTGAAATTAACTATCTTCATAACTCTAATTGCGAATATTTAAGGGTAATATGAAGTATACTTTGCAATCTTTGTAGGCGATATAGTATACAAATTAATATGATCAAACTTATATTTATAAAAAGCTGTATTTAAAGGAGAATTGTAATGTATTCAAAATTTCAAAGCCTTCGCCAAAGTATCAATTCATACGATTGCTTGGCAAATATTACGACAGTGTATAACAAAAAACTAAATAACTTAAAATAAAACTATGAATCGGTTAATGCAAATATACTTTAAAAAACAAACAAGCTTGAAGATTAATCGTCTATCAATTGTGAAGTTGATGCAATAGTATTTGTAATAAATTATATAACTATTCAACAAAAGAATACGAAATAAAATAACCTCTTACATTGGAAGCGAGGTTGCTAAAGGTTAATTAATAATTATATAGCTTGTATAAAGATTTACAAGGTATAAGTAGAAAGCTTTTGTTAATTCACCTATTGTTTTCAAGACAGTTTTAAATTTCATATTTTAAACTAAGATCATGAAGTAGAGATAAGCCTATCTGACCATAATGACCCTGGTAGCCATGTTAAAAGCATTACTAAAGCTAGTATCAAATACCTTGAAATGTCTTATCATTTCTTCCTTCTTGCAAAAGACCCTCGCAGTACAATCCATGCAGTGAAAATGCTCTCGATAGCCCAGATCCTTGCAGTATGAAGACCCACATTCTAACGTTGAACTGTATCTAAAAATTAAATAATATTAAGCTTAAAGTAGAGCTAAATAACTATACTAGGGATGTTAAAAGCTATGCGAATAAAGCTCATATAGAATATGTACTTATTTATAAGAAAAAAGGTAGTCTAAAATTGTTAGTTTTGCTACCGAATTGCAAACGCCACTCAAATATTTAAGAGCGTCTTACATTTAAGTCCATGCTTAAAGTCCAAATTCTACGGTGACCAGGTTTAATTTTGACACAACTTAGATTTTAAGCGACACTTAAATTGATTGGCGTTTTAACAATCGGCCGTAAGAAAGATCTTTATAATTCTAGTGCGAGACATCAGAAAGATTTTGTAATATTTATAAAAGTCATATTGTAACAACCAAAAAACTGGATTACGAATATAAGAATTACTTGCAAAAAACAAAATCCAACGACACATGTTTGGACTGACGAAGTCATTGTTAAAGCAAACTTAATATTAGAATATATACAAAAACTTTAGACAGATAAATTCATGACTTATGTTAATATTGTAGATGGAAAAAACAACACATAGCAATGGAAATGATTTTGCCAGATGTTGTGATATGACTAATAGTTTCAACACAAAAAGTGTAACCAACGCGTTTATAACATTTGATTTTAAAAAGCTTTGCCACTTTGAAGTCAAATATCCTACTTGGTCTTATTTAATATAATATAGTTTAATTTTATCAGTTGCTTAAATCTATACAAACCTTTTTACGTATCTCGAATAATCCACAGTTGTTTGTAAAGAATTCTTACGGACCTGATCCAAATGATTCAACGCAGATAGAAGACCTACAACAAAAGAAATAAACAATGTTAATAACTAAAAATGTGAACATGCTAATATCCACTAACGATACATTCAAATATTCCCCGAATAAAAAACCTTATTCTTTTGTTCGGAACAGCTAAATCACCTCCATACATCATATTCATATGAACAATGTACTGTTTTCATCATGTAGGAAACATTTAATAACTCCCAAGTCAGTAACGTCGGTGTCGGCCGTGTTTGAGTTTGCATCTCGTTCCTATATAGTTTTTAGTTCAAAATGAACTTAAACGTCCCGCTGCTCGTGTAACCGGCCCCTCCCCGTATCAAGTTTTGGAGTATCAAATAAATTATTATGGTAATTAATCAATGTTTTCTCCTAGTCACTCTAGAGCGCTCGCTATTGTGAGTGATCGTCGACTCTCCGTCCGAGTACATTACATCACGAAAGTGTTTTTATAAATCGACTCGTTTTAATATACCGTTGATTTTATCAGTTAATAATAAGATGTAGTGCAAGTTACTTATCTACTACATACATTTGACTTTTGATCTGTAACTTTTTGTTTGTCTGTACTGGTTTTGTGTTCAAGGAGGGCTGTTTTAGAATTACGACTTGTACAACATCTTAAAATGTGATATAAATCGTAACACAAGCCACTTTTGCGCTCGCAACTACTTCGTCCAAATACGAAACGCCCGTACCAAACCTGTACGAACGTGGTATTGTATTGAAAATTTGGTTTTGTGTTCACCGTCGTCGTCGGAAGATTAAAACCTGTGTATTTGTTAGACACCGCTCGCTGACGAAATACCACCTCTGCGTCTTTTTTTACAAAATCGTTTTTGAAAGACGAATTAATACCTATACTTATGTAGATTAGCGCTCACAACACAATGGACGTTAACATACAGCTTGATAATTTGGTGTGTTACATAAGTCGTGCATGAATACTCGTGATTGTAATAGCGGACGAGGTTTTAGTGAGAGCAGGTTATTATTAATGAACTAGAGAGATCACTCGAGCCGTAGCTTGTTTCTAACCGCGGTAATTGCTCACGATTTTGTAAGAGATTGTGCGAAAATGATATCGAAAAATGGGTATTGTTAGACGTCAATAAGCTATGCGAGCAACGAATTTATTGCCTTTAATTTGGGAAGATTAAAGATAAAACGAGAGCGGCGAGATGTCGTAACTAGCCTGAGAGAAGTTTGGGAATTTTAAAGAAGTTCCGAGCATCGTCGATTTTAATTTGACAACGGGCCGAGCTATAAAACACGAAGATGGAGAAAACAAAAAGACAATGGTGGCCGCGGAGACCGCATCAGATAATGTTCCATCGACATAATAAACATTTATAATACGAAGGTGGTTTTTTAGGAAATTTCGTAAGATATTGTGCCGGCTCATTCAGCCGAAACAATGGGGTCCTCATAATGTTCTACATAATGGGTTTTTGAATTCACTCAATGGAACTTTACGTTGTGATCGACGAAAGTTCTTGGCGCATTGAGAGTTATGATTCAGAGAAAAAAAATGGGTGTGTAACTTCCTCCGGCGAGGTTTTTGAACTGCATCGATCGGCGACTTCTTTCACTAGCATTTAACCAATTATCGATAGTCTAATTTCTAAACATTTGGTAATTACTTTTTATTACACTAGACTAGTTTTTATAGTTGCAAAATCACTTAATCTAAAGCAGTAAATGGCTTCTCTGCTATTTCTAAACTTATATTTAGGTAGTTTTTATTCTACGTCAGTCAGTTCCGTATCTTAACTTCGGAATTGCAAATGCGGCAGATGATATCAGTTGAAGTTTACCCGACAGATAAGTTACAATACCTCCCTGAATCAAATTAAGATAATTTGTCAATTTTTTGCTCCATTGGGTCTTGAGCTATCATGACTTTTGCTACTTGCCAGTAAATGATGTTTGTCATGTCTGATATAACCAGCTTTGAATACCGTGTATCGTTTTGTTAATAATTTGACTCTTTGTAATAAAGCAATATCTTTAGGTTGTTCACCTTCTTTATTACGGTAGTTTTTTTTACTTCATATTTTTTCCTTCTGTTTAATAAATGTACTTTGTACATCCAAACTCTATAGTATAAAGTTTATAAAAGATTACAAAGTCGTAATTAGGATAAAATAAAATTACAACGAGCAATTTTAAAAACTCATTATTGAGGTATTTGAAAGCATTAAATTCAATAATGTTCATTGATAATACAACAGTTACTAGGTAAGACAATCGCCGTCACTTATTTAGAAGTGTTCTATGATCTCATAATCCATAACTGACATTTAGTTAAGTGGAAACTAAATAAATGTCAGCGAAATGTTGTTTGATCCGCTACGTATCTCTGATTGAAGCTTGATTTAAGATAGACGATAAAATAGTCAATGTCTTTTTATAAATTCCTCTAAATGCATCAACTTGGTATGTCCTATTATTGTGTCAATTAGTAGAATCTTCTTTAACATTTTAATTGCTGCAACTATGTGTTCTATTGTGTACAGCTTTAGTACTTTATTTGCTTATTTTCTTTTAATTATCAGTTTTAATCACATCTGCTGACAATGAGACATCAATTAAGATCTGTTCATCATCTCGATCGTGTATCAGATCCCTATCCAGCTGGAGTTTAATAACAGCAAGTCCACAACTCACTGCATCCGTGCCTACACGCTCGTCTCAATTGACATTTATTCCTTACAGATCTAAAATGTAAATGTGGTTATTCACATACTGTTAGTGCAAATTCCGACATATCATCGCTGTCAATATTCTGCTTACATTTTGAACTGTATCACATCGCTATAAGAAACTTGTTAGCTCGATACAAACATCGAATCAACGGATGACCAATATAAGATGGTATGTAGCTAGTATTGGTGGTATAGAGAGTTTTATTGAAAGGGGAGGTCTTGGTACGCCGGTGTCTTGTTTGGTGTGCTAGTAAATTTCATAGTATATCGCTTAGAGGAGGTAATGAGGCGGGGCATTGGGTGTACGGACGGACAAAGATCTGGCTAACATACGTTTTATGTTTGCCTCTAGGTGTGCCCGTACGTTTCTTGTGTTCGTATTCATATTTATTTAATCTACCATCAAAACTTGACTTTATAATAACGTTATCGAAATAATCAAATAATATTTTAAAGTTTGTACAGTGTATAAAGATATTTAGAACAACGGAATAATTTAACTTGTTACATTTAGAGATTTATAACGTGAGATGTGTGTTAGAAATGTATTTCAAAACGTTTTAGAAACGATTGTCTTGAGAAAAGAATATTTTAATCAATTTGATTTTAAAAAGTTACTTTAAATGTCTATCAATGAAAAGAAACTTGGTCTGGAAACAGCTTTCTCTATCGTGTCAGAGAATAATATTGAATGTCCTTCTACAAAAGTTACAAACATACGTAACTTACTGAAATATAAATATAATAAATTCACCACAATCACGCATTCAAAGTATGTTCAGTTCGAATCCAAACAAAATCTTGTACTCATCGTCCAATATGGAAGTTGCCGCTTAACTAATTGAATCAAAATACAATATCATACCCGATTTGTACGACACTGAGATGAATCACGTCATTCCTTCTAACGTTACAAACAGTTACAAAATACATTTGCGGTCCAGAAAGGTATTAACAAGTTAATATGATCCTTATAACTTTAGGAGTACAGTTGATTTTTGCTGCAGATGGTTTACGAGATGGCAAAGATATGTTTGTCAACTAAGTACTTTTTATTGCGTTATTTTGTAGAGATGGTACGATATATCTAAGAATGTACCCGCGATCGATTTGGTTATTGTTGTTAAGAGATTGGGAATAATGTTTTAAACGTTTTCCTCTTAAGTTGAATATTCTATTGTTGGATACGGATCAGCAGCGTGGGATCTTTTTGTTCAATGTATCTTGTAAACGTCATTTTTAACATTTTTAAATGTTATTCTCTTGCGATATTCTCACTTAAAACTTTAGTAACTTTAGACTATTTCAAGTACGAAGTTGTAATAGTAAATGTACTACATAACTATCTGATTCTAGTAAGCTATAGTTAATGAAATTGGTACTAAATGGGATGAAAAAACACAGATTTTTCTTCAAAATCTTCTAAATTTCTTTAACTATAAAAATGTATTTTTAGCTAGTCTATTTTTTTATAAGAGAAAAAAGCAAACGATCGGCTTGAATACCGATATGGTCAATGACGATGGACATAATTAAATAAAAATGTGGATTAAAATACTTTAAATTAACAGCAAATAAAGATCGCTTCTAAAAATTAAGCTTTTCTAATCTAGTCTACACTGTGACGTACACTTAATTATCCACATTACGTCTCACAATGTCCATTAATTACTCGGCAATATGATTTGAGACGTTTACACGGAGCGGCGCGGGCGCAGGCTCAGCCGGTCATAAAGTCAAGTCGGCGGATGAAAGAGCGCAAATAATTATTAACGTACGCGTGCGTAGATCAAACTGAGATCCGTCGATCGATAAAGGATCTAGATGTGATGCAGATAGACACCCATTACGTATCGTGATAGACATTGCGTACATAGAAATATTTTAAAAATAAATTCACCGGGATTTTTAGAAAGACTTTTTTAGCATAATGATTATTAAAACTTGCTTTTATGTCATGTGACTAGTATGCCAAATAATTTTCAATCTTAACAATTAATAAGACAAAAAAATATAAAAAAAAATGTTGAACTAATTTAGGTTTAAAAACCAATCAAGTACGTATTGTTTTTGTGTCTTCTATGAACTCAAAGCATTCGTTTATTTATTAACATTCAATTGCTATGTAGATCTGTAATGGAAACCTTGTCAGTACATCCTTGTCTTTGTTCGTCCGTCTCCTCCCCTGTCGGTTCCCCTTCCCGCGGGGCAAGCGGTGATTGGAGTAAATGATTCCGCATGATCGTGTTTACTTTTTGCCCTGTTTACACTGTCGCTTGTCGTTTACTTGCCTCTTTTTAGTGTACGAATGATGGCTGGTAGTCAATTAGAGCTTTGTATTGCTAAGTTCTTTATTGTTTTTTATTAACTTAATTTATTATACGTAGTAGCAAGAAGGCCCTTCGAATACAAAGGTATTTGCGATCTCAAATCTCTCGGTTTTAGTATCTAAGCTTACGATCTCTCTCTCTCTCTCTCTCTCAATCTCTAACTCTACTTTGGTAAACTGATTTTACAAAACATTTATGAAGTAAACATGTATAGAGTTTTTCTAATATTTTATATATTGTATGGCAATATAAAAATAGTGTTAGACATATATTTTAATTTATAACTAGCTGTTGTACGCGACTTCGTCCCCGTGGAATTATATAGCCTATATTACTCGGGGATAATGTAGCTTTCTAATGGTGAAAGAAATTTTGAAATCAGCCCAGTAGTTCTTGAGTTATTTCAATACATACAAAAATTCAAAAATACAAAGTTTCTCTCTTTATAATATTAGTATAGATTACTTGTTAAACTTAATATTTTTGTCATACTTGATTAGTACGTAAAAGTTGATCAAATATATTAACATGTAAGTACAAATAAAATAATTCCACGTAACTTTAAACACGTACGAAATATAAAATCAGCATAAAATAAGTGATTAGGATTCAAAAGACAATCATTCAAGTATGCGCGCGCGCAACATATACCCTTTACGTAATAAGACCCAAATACACTTCCGTTGTACTTAAAAAATATATATTTCCGATACAAAACCATTCATTAAGTTATCTTCAATCAGTTGTAAAGTTTTTTAACAACTTAACAGTTGTTTTATAGAGATCAATGGTCACATTACACTTTTTATTTTCTTATAAAACCTTATCTGGAATTTATACGGTTTTTAATGCTTAATAATGACATTTGATTTGATTTTACAAACGAATTTATTTTTGTAAAAGGAAATTGCTTACGACTCTTTTTAGTCCACGTTAAACTCCTTGAAATTTTGCATAAAACATTGTCCATGTTATCGTAAACTTTAGTCTGAAGTATTTTTATTAATGTAGTCATTAAGCATTATTGTTGTGAAACAAAAACTAGTAGAGCATTATTGGTATTGCAAAAGAAAAAAGTAGATAACAAAATGTTAATGAGGTGTTAAATAACATTTCTCGGAACGTATTTCATCTCTAAAGTTGAAATTCCTTATGAATGTTGATAAAAAAACTCAAAGCACACGTTCACTAGTGCCTTTTATAAAGTAAAAACGAACAAGACGCCTCGCCGGGGTCACATAATGCATTATAATTTTATACAAAGATACAAACTGCAAGACTCAAATGAATATGCAAAAGCGATGCGTATGTGTGCCGATTGAGTTATTGTGATCATCAGTTTGTGTGCATCGAGGTTTGATATGTCTACAAGTGATGTAGTAGTGTGTGATGCGTGTGTGGCGCTAGTGTGCGCGAATGGCGCTAGTGTGCTGGTGCGCGCGAGCATCCGAAGAAATGCATATTTTATGACGTCTGCTCACATTCTGCGCGGTGCCACAAAGAAATTATACGCGCATTAAATCCGTGGAGGTGTGATTTTTTTTGCGTTGTACCTGCACAAGCTGGTATAGATAGAAATTTATTTTTGTATACGAGATTAAAGATTAAACGTGTAGAGCAAAGAAGCTTGTAACTTAATAACTTTCTTTTTCTAATTGAAAAATCGTACTTTTGAACTACATGAGTCTCTAATTTGGTCGTTTTTAATAATGATCTCAGACACAACTTTTGAAGTGCCATAAAATGCTTTAAGTGCCATTGAGATATAATAAAAAGCGGTTTGTCTAGCTTTATATACATCAACTAACATAAGCGTCAGTTTTCATTGCGTAAAAAACAAAAATGTGTTTTTCTAATAGTATTTCAGTAGTGAGATATCACTGCAACTTTGGCTAAAAGCTAAAAAAAAAACAGCTATTTATTTAACTAACCAATAGTAACAAACTTGAATATTTATTGGAATATTCTACAGAATCGTTAACTTACTAAGACCTTAATTTTTAATATTATCTTCGACTCCAGTCATCTCTATGTTCTTGTTGCGAGGATACGAGCGGGGTTAATTAACAAAAGAGTGGAGGACGCGCCACACACGCTTACCTCCATTGCAAGGATATCAATTCATGAAAAGATGCGTTTACCTAATTCATAATTTAGTTGGAACAAGGGATTCTGGAGATTAACAAATGAGATTAAAAATTGGTGGTTTTAAGGACACGAAACTATGTGAAGGGGGCAAAGAAGGTGGTCTAGGATTGCGTCTAATGTCCAGAGTCTGTTTGCCTACCCTTAAAGTTCCCTGGCGTGAGATATGTTTTTGAATAAAAGACAGAACAAATGAAGTATGGTTCTATAATGTTAGGTTACTTAAATCTATACTTCTATACTAATATTATAAAGAGAGAAACTTTGTATTTTTGTATTTTTGTTTGTATTGAAATAACTCAAGAACTACTAAACCGATTTCAAAAATTCTTTCACCATTAGAAAGCTATATTATCCCCGAGTAACATAGGCTATATTTTTTAATTCCACGCGGACAAAGTCGCGCACAACAGCTAGTAGTTTTATAATTTGACTTGAGGAATTCTAAAAAGATATACTATAATGATAAATACATTTTCACAAACATGTAATAATCAGAAATATGTTAGAAGCTGTGTTTTAATGACTGTAATTAACAATTTTTTACTAAATAAATTATAACTCAATCGCCTTAGGAGTTCACGGTATCTAAGCTGTTAGAGAGAAACAAATATACTTCTGTCTAATGATAAACAAGGATAGAAGATAACCTCATGAATATTAACAAGTCGGATTTTAGATAATCGAGAATAATCGATATATCATTTCGTTACTTTCTTGTGACTGTTGTAATTTAATTTTTATTATTAACATCAATATTATGAACTTACTCGAATACAATTTGATACGAATCGATGTTTCAGCCTCAATTATATTGAACGTATTTATTAGTATCCTTTTATCCTTACATAGTATAAAACAATAACGCTTTTTTATGTTTGTCCCTATATATGCTTGAATCTTTAAAAACGCAACGGATTTTAATGCGGTTTTTTTAATAGATAGAGTGATTCATAAGGAAGGTTTATATATATAACTAGCGATCCGCCCCGGCTTCGCACGGGTTCAAATATTTTTAGTATGGCTGTTATGTACAATGTTCACAGTTTTTCTGTAGTGTATTTGGTATCAGTTTTGCACCCGTGCGAAGCCGGGGCGGGTCGCTAATTAAAAATATTTTAAGAAAGATAGATCTTTTTAATTTTTTATTTTTTTTGTCGGAATTTTTGTTAGCTAACTTTTGCTAGCGACTTCGTTCGTACGATATTTTTTAAAAAAAGGTACTAGATATAAACATTATTCAGTGATAATGTAGCTTTTTAATTATTTTTTTGAGTTTACAATACATACATTAAAATTCAAAATACATTGTAGTTTGTATTTCAATATGAAATTAAAGTTATTTTTAGAAAAGTTTAATCTATCTTTAAGTATAAATATAAAACAAACTAACAAACAATACAATCCGTTTGTTATTGTAATGTATTTTAAATTCGTATTGTCTTCAAACATTTCATGATACTATGTGACTGCGCATTAATTTCTTGGAAAGTAACACTTGAATGAAAACGTAGGCGACTCTATGTATTTTATGCTAATATCATTCTTGAATTTTATTACAAATTTGTTACTACAAAAAAATGAATAATAATTAAAACTTTCGCCGAGTTCATTGTCAGATATAGTGTTGGGATTTCATCCGGATAAAATCTCAAAATGGATAAATACTCATAATTTCTATCTTTTCGGCGTGATTTTTGCCAAAAACGTGGATAAAAACTATCTGTCATTTCGTAAATGTAATTTAACATAAATATGTTTTTAATACGAGATTGATAGAGAGCACAATTTCACGCGGACGAAGTCGCGCACAATAGTTGGTATATAATTATAAGGAAGCAATAAAATGTGTGACTATGTTTTACATCTGTGCCAAACATCGAAATTAAGCTGTTTTGGAGATAATAAAATTCATCCATTTCGCATGTATAATAGTATGATTAGAATAAAGTATGATATATTTGTTGTGCGTTAATAAAACGCGGGCGATACACCGTGTCGTAACAGTCGCACGACAATCAAGAACAAATCGGCGCGCACCGGACGGACGCACTGAAGTCGGGCTCTATTATACAGTAAATGGGAAACGCTATTTGCCTATTTATCCCCGCTGATCCCCAGTGCGTCCCCCGTCCCTCTCCCGTCCCTCCCAGTCCGTCCCCCGTACGTCGCGGGCGAGGAATTCTACGAAGCAATTTAGTACTCGGCCGCGGAACTAGACGTGATTGACGGAAATACTAAAACTTGCTCATTGCATTAGTTAAAATAACGATCAATTTGAATAAACTAGATTTAACAATGTGATATACTTAAATAAAGTGACATTTTTGGTGTGATAATAAAAATTTTAAAGTAACAGCTACTGATATTAATTTAAGAAGGAATTATTGAAGAACGCCAATACATTTAGGAATGTAGGTCACTTATATGAAATGTATTTGCCAGAAATCTTTTTAATAATTGAAGCACAGACTATATTTACATACATGGTACAAATTTTTGTGTAAAAACTTCAAAACAAATATATTAGTTAATAAAATCATATGAATACGAGATTAAATTACGCACGTTTCGCTACCTACACGCGTAGCATTGATGTATTGCAAGATTCAAACTCTACAACGGCTCCGTGTTAGATGCAAACCATCTTTCCTAGATGAAAGCCAAATAAGCCCACTACTAGGGACCGGGGGACTTAGAAAAGCGCGCTCAAAGCGTGCCTTGACTCATCATCCCTTTATGTAGCTATACTTAAAATTGTGCCGTGCGTGTAATTGCGAGCTTCAATAAAGTTTGAATGGTAATATACAGCGTTGCAACAAGGCCCTCTCCCAGCGCTGTCCGGGAGCTCAATTGAGTGAATTTGCCTCTATTGAAGTGGATTAGAGCTGCCGAGGTTTTTACAATTACAGCCGGGGGCCCGCTCAGGAAGTTCCACGCGTTAACACGATCTATGTGGAATTTGATGATCGCTCCCGAACATAAATTCTACTTAGAATAATGACGTGTGCTATTGTTAAATATGTTTTGTATGTTTGGAAGGAACTCCACCGACAAGGTCGAAAACCTTAAATTAAAGAAGAAGAAGAAGATGTTTGAGGATAATTCATGAGATTTTAGGCTATTCTAGACACAAAATTAGAAATATTGTTTGCTATTTTAGTTGATAAAAATTAACATAGGTATAGCTCGGAAAAATCTTTGTGTCAAAAACAAATGTTAGAGTTTTAATTTAAAAGGATTTAAATGGCGAAAAGCATTCAGCTAAGGTAAGGTTCGACCTATGATGGGCTCCATTTTCCGCAACTCCACGACTAGCACGTATTTTGCGTGAATACACATATCTTTGAATTTCTTCGCCGATATGTGCAGGTTGCATCACGATGTTTTTTTCACCTAAGAGCGTCGGGTAAATATGTACATATGAAAATCGATAAACATTGGTACATGGTACAAAACATTAATAAATAGATTTAAATTTATCGATATTAAATTCAAACGTTTTATTACCAGAACGATACAGACATCGTTTCCACATCATTAATTAAGAACAAACAAAACTATATTTTATAGCGACAATACGTTCAATGCTTTATGTCAAATATCTCACGACACTTTCCAACTGTCACAGTGACAGTTCAACGTACGAGTACAACAGATTAAATATTTGTGTGGAATCGATAATTAAGAAACATCCTAAATAGCCGATCACAGAATAAATTAGTGGCCTGTCACTTTTCACGGATAAGTGTAAAAAATGCACATGTTTTTTGGAGAAATATTTTTAGTCTGTGAACGATGAGTTCGTTATTCAAATTATTGTTTGATATTGTTCGTCTAATTAATTCTAACAGTTCATTATTGTTGACTTTGTTAACAAGGAAATAGTGTTTTCTTTGTTTTAAGTATTATCCTATCTAGGGTATTGAACTAATAGCTTTAACTGCTTAATTTCACCATTTGTAGCTTAATTAGGACGATAATCTTGCTAATTTACCTTTTAAAACTTAAGAAAAGGCAAAGAAATTAGCGTCTTAACACGATAATCCTTAAAACTACTGAACTATTTTATACTAGTTTTGCTAATATATTTTGTGGATTTTGAAAGTTACTTCAGAGTAGTTAGTAAAAAGGATACTCTACAGTAAACATATGACAAAGGACGAACAAATTAACACTGACACATTGAATCCTAAGGCGTTACGTATAACAGTTTCAAGGCGCGGCCATCTGTCACATACTAAGTGCACCTAATTAGGCCGAGACTGAGAAATGTCGCGTTTAGCAGATACATTGAAATGTTCCAGATACGCAGATTTGCACGTTTACTAAAACCCTAACTCTGTTAGGTTTAGCTAACTAAGATGTTACCGTTGTCACTGTGATATTATAAAGAGAGAAACTTCGTCATTTTGCATTTTAGGTATTTTTGTATGTATTAAAATAACTCAAGAACTACTGGGCCAATTTCAAAAATTCTTTCACCATAAGAAAGCTACATTATCCCCGAGTAACATAAGCTATATTATTTAATTCCACGCGGACGAAGTCGCGCACAACAGATAATTCTTCATAAACCAACAAATGTTTTAACATGCGTTATGCCAGACAAAACGCAAGGTAAAAAGTTATTGTACCGTGTTTTTGTATTTTAACGATATTTCTTTTCAAAATGTTGATGTTCTTTATATATTTTCTGTAGATTATATTAGTATTAACTAATACTTACCACTTGCTTGTAATTTTCTTTCTTGTGAATCGTCTGCGTCCATCATTGATTGCTTTTGGAAGAAACCCTGAAAACGTATAAATATTAAAATTCAAAATAATTACTCTATTATTTCTAATAACTGCATTTAATTACGTTTACTGCGGCAATTGCAGATGTCTATGGGTAGGGGTCGCTTCGGATTTTTCAGCGAATCCTGGTGGCGATTGGCTTGTTTGTCACTTTGTGTTATACAAAAAAAGAAAAATCATAAGTACCGCGGCAGGCCGATATCCGCCTGCTACGCAGTGAACGTGTTAAAAGACGTTTTCAAATGTTAAATAGTGTAATCGTACCTGCATTTGTAAATTAGCTAAATCCTCTAAATTCTTTCTCATAAGAAGATTTTGTTGTTCGAACTCGGACACGCTGTTCCCAGTACTTGACGTCGTTGATTGTTCCTTAATTAAACGATAATTAAATTAACACCGAATTCAATAAACAAAAGAAAAGATTACTAAATCAATATGACCAATGTTTTTTTTATTTTTAAAGTTTTAACAAATTGGATTTCATCACATAGACACCCTGTTTACTAATACACTACAAAAATAATTAATTAAACAAAACAAATCTTCATAGTTTCGTTATTTACCTGACCATCCATATCTCTCGAAACACTCAAATCTAGAGTCTGGTCTCCATCATCAGAGCCGCTGCCGTCTTCCTCCTGACTCTGCGATCTCCCGAACAACCTCATCGATTGTTGGTTGATGATTTGTAATGCTCTTTGCCTGCCGAAGAGAAAAAAAAACTTAGCTACTAAATTCATCATCATTAAGGGTCAAAAACGAGATTGTTTATATAGTTTTAAAAGAAAAGCTAAGTTTCCGTTAAAAATAAGCCATTATTGTTGATCTGAATACAAGAAATATTATTATTGGCGGTACCTTTGAGCTTCTAAATCATTATCTGGTGTTTTCGGTGGTGTTATATTTGTTGAGCCTTCGTCTTCAGTCGCTGATGACGACCT